>JAODAL010023867.1:0-61780 GCA_025379985.1 Phyllomedusa bahiana | reverse complement strand
TGGCTCGGGCTCTGCTCAGCCGGGGCCGTACTGGCCCTGCATAGGCGGCGGGTTTAGGACGTCACCGCGCGCCTATTTTGCAGTGGGGGCCGGCGACGGAGGCTAAAGGCTAATGCGTTCAGCCTGGGGGGGATCAGCGGAGGCAGGCTGTGGCGTGCACCCCGCTGAACCGCGCACCCCGGGGGTGGGGGAATTAGTCCCCAACTCCGGGGGTCTTGGCGTCGGGACCGGGTCCCGGGGTCCAGTGACCGGATGCGCGGCCAGGCCCCGGGGAGGCGGCCTGCCTCGGGGCCCACAGCGGCTGGGGGGGGGCCCCCCGGGGGATTCCCGGTCCCCGGCGGCCCAGTCCGGGGCCTGGGTTTTGGGCCTGTGGTCTGAAAAAAAAGTTAAGTAAAAGGGCCTTCATTTTGGGCTCTGGGCTTGATATTTTGCTTCTTTTTGGAGTCTAGTTTAAAGAGAACTGTCCCCTAGTTATCCCCCCCTGTGAGGACAGCACAAGCCATTTTCAGCCCTGCTGTTTCAGCGCTGTGCCCTTATTCTTCGAGATGCAGTAGTTCCAGAGATTTACTGCTCAAATCTGGCAGAATGCAGCCTGTTCTGCCAGAGATCAGAGATTCCAGCTTATTCATGAGCAGGTGTTGTCCGCCCCATTGGCTAGCTCCCCCTGCTCCGGCTGATTAAACCTTTACTTGAATAGGTAGAAACCTGTGAATAACCAGCAGTTGGGCGGGGTTTGTTGTGGGTGGGCGGGGCTAATACCTGCTCATGAATAAGCTGGACTGATCTCTGGCAGAACAGGCTGCTTTCTACCAGATTGGAGTGTTAAATGCTCTGAAACTGCAGCATCTTATAGAATAAGGGACACAGCGCTGGGAAACAGCATTTTGACACAGCTTGTTTGTCCTCAGAAGGGGGGGGATCATCTATGGAAGGGTTTCCCCTTTTAAGAGCGTCCAGGCTTTCTAATAATTGCAGCTTTATAGTGTGGTCAGTTTTTCTGTAATTTTTTAAAACAACCATAAAAAATATAATAATTCGGAAAAACCCGCTCTATCAAAGTGTCCCGCAAAACTCGTTACATGTTGACAATTATGTGACATAAAATGAGCCAAAAAGGGTGTAGTAGTACTCAAAATAAAAATCTCTAAAAATAAAAAGTAGGTGGAGAATGTCTTCAAGTCCCTGTGTTCTCCGATTCCGTAGTAAGGGGAGTAAGAAGTACTTTTGTGCCAACTTCGGAAGGAACTTCTGATCACAAATTCCTTCCTGAATGTGTGTGAACTTTATAGTCTCTACAGTGTCCTGCTCGGCGTATAATATACCTTACCGCATATTTTGCAAAAGGGTCGTATAGAGGACAACCCAATATTCAGCAGATTTATGGGGCTTGTTTTAATTTCAATACCTGGGGATGTCACACAGAGATCTCCTCTCATATAAAATTAAAACTAAAAATGTTGTAAAATGATTTAAAGAGGTTGTCTCAAAAAGACGTTTTCCAAATATATTGCTTTGTTAATTTTTTTGTTGTTGTTGAGGAGCTACAAATGATTTTACCACCTTCTGTGCTCTCTCTGGTTTCCCAAGTGACCGACCTGTACACTCCTTCTCCCCTGCTTTTTGTTCTATCTGATAGCAGAGAGTGACGTCATCACACAGGTCCTGGCAGCACAGAACTCTGGACAGTGAGAGCTTGTTTGTTATCTGATCTTTCAGACAAAAGACAGTAATTATTACTGTTTACTTTACCCCAGAAGCTTCCCTGGTCCTGACAGCATGAGAGTTATCTAATTAGCAGAGGTCTGACTACACTGAGCTCATATGCTAATTACAGACAGCTTGACCAGGAAGTGACAGAGCAAAGCAGGATTATTTCATTCATGCATCCTATGAAACTTTGAGATGAGACAACCCCTTTAATGGAATGTTAAAGGGGTTGTCTCGATACAGGGATCGCTGCTTTTTATGTTGAAGATCTTGCAAAAATAAGTCACTTTGCAATATATGTTCATTAACAGTGTCCTACCTATTCCTAGATATCCCCTCTTGTATGGGCTACATCAGCTCCTCAGGTCGCTATAGCTACAGACCTGTTCTATCCCTCCTGACAGGCTGAAAATGCTGGTTGCTATAGCTACAGACCTGGTGTCCTCAACAGCTCCTAAATACAGGCCCGTAGAAGCCAGTAAAACCAGTAAACGCCCCTTAATTCAAAAATGAAACTGACAAAACAGGACTGAGGTAAGATGAATCAATGTAGTGAGACAACCTCTTTAAAGAGAACCGGTCACAAAGTTTATGCCCCCCCCGTGTTGAGGGCAGAACAAGGTAGTGTCAGACCTGCTGTTTCCAGACCTGTGTCCCTTATTCTGTAAGATGCTGTAGTTTTTGTGTATTTAATGCTCAAATCTGCAGTTTTCAGGCAGAAGAGTCATTCAAAGAGTCAGTTTTTTTAAAACCCCGCCCATCTGAGGCTATCCCCGCCCACCCCAACTGACAAACCTATTACTTTGAATAGGTAGAAACATGGGAATAACTGTCAGTGGGCGGCGCTAACCTTTGGTGGGCGGGGCTAACACCTGCTCATGAATAAGATTTGAGGGGTAAATGCTCTAAGACTACAGCATTTTACAGAATAAGGGACACAGCGCTGAAAACAGCAGGTCTGATACTAGCTTGTGCTGTCCTCAGCAAGGGGGCAAAACCTATGTGACAGGTTCCCTTTAAGTATAGAAAATGCACAAAATTCTAAAAAAACACAAAACAAAAAACAGCACTTTCTTTCATTTTTCCCCTTTCTTTCTATTATGTGTCAAATTACTATTAGCTCAGCAAGTCTTCAAATATCCAACACAGGTTGACCGCATATAGGCTGCTTTCACACAGCGCAGTTTTGGTGCAGTTTTAATTGCGCTCCAATTAAACTGCCTTTATTATCAGCAAGCTTCTTCCATTTGTCTAATTTGCTCAGAAAGGTGATTCAAGTAAGTAATCAATGACTGTGTTTGAAGTCTTGTGAATTACACACCCACTAATTGATGACTCACTTTCCAAACAGTTTAGATAACTGAAAGAAGCTTGCTGCTAATAAAGGCAGTTTCATTGGAGCGCAGTTAAAACTGCACCAAAACTGCGCTGTGTGAAAGCTCCCATAGGCTCTGCAAGCAGTTAAATAAAACTTGGGAGTTTATTGGATCATGTTGAAAAGTAAACAGATGTATGACCGCTAAGTGGGCAACATATTCAAGAGGACAAAACTGATGCGTTTCGGGCGACAATTTAGATCAGACAAAACCTATAATTCAGACCCCAGATCAAGCCTCCAAAATTCAGACTCCAGACCAGACCCTACAATTTAGAGCTAGACAAAACCTATAATGTGTGCTCAATAGGACATGAAAAGTGGAAGTGCAGTGCACTGTGCCATGTGCTCAAGTAGGGTCCCTCACTCTGTGAAATCAGGCACCTCAGGGTCACCACTTCTCGAGCACATTGCACCTCAGACTTTCAAATCCCTTTGAGACCTCATGGTTTCGATTCTGGGGCCTGGGTCATCTACTGTTCACATATGATGCAGCCCAGCATACACCTAGGAGAAAACTTCAGTGTTTATTGTACCCATTCATACTTCAGTGGCCCGGGCTATACGAACAGATTTTAAAGTGTTTGAATTTGCTCAAACCTCTGAAAATTGCAAAAAAACAAAAACTTGTCATTGGATGATTCAATTGAAAAAAAAGTGAAATTTGCAAAGAATTAAGGGCCTCACCCACCCAGAAGGATGGGCAGCAAAGGGTGGCCACCAGGGACAGGTACAATACTGTCAGCTTCAAATGAGAGTCCAGAAGAACAGTCCACCTCTCAAAGCCCAGGTAGTGGGGCCCATAGGCACCTTCTAGCATCGACCAATACATCAACCATCATGAAAGAACAAGTTGTTTTTTTAAGGACATGCCCAGGCAAATCTGGGGAACCAAGGAGTCCTGATAAAAAGTTCATGTCAATCTAAACATATAATGCTCCAATGCCACACCAGACAGCATAGCATGTAGTGAGAGAGAGGGGAGTAAAGGTGTAGCCCCCGGAAGGAATCCATGACCACCAAGCGGCCTCATCCCCTGTACCCTTTCAACCTTGACCAAGGCAGCATCCATCCAGATAAGAATAATATCCTCATCCACCCAATAAGTTGGACAGGATAACGGTGAGGAAGAGGATCACCTCCCGTTGTCCAGGGATGGTGCAATGCCGTTAGATTAAAAGGAGCAGCCTCCAGAGGAACTGCAGTCCCCCAAGCGAAGTGGCCTGTTCCCCTGTACCCTTTCAAACTTGACCATGGCAGCATCCATCCAGATAAGAATAATATCCTCATCCACCCAATAAGTTGGACAGGATAACGGTGAGGAAGAGGATCACCTCCCGTTGACCAGGGATGGTGCAATGCTGTTAGATGAAAAGGAGCAGCCTCCAGAGTAACTGCATTCCCCCAAGCCAAGTGGCCTCATCCCCTGTACCCTTTCAAACTTGACCATGGCAGCATCCATCCAAATAAGAATAATATCCTCATCCACCCAATAAGATGGACAGGATAACGGTGAGGAAGAGGATCACCTCCCGTTGACCAGGGATGGTGCAATGCCGTTAGATGAAAAGGAGCAGCCTCCAGAGTAATTGCATCCCCCCAAGCCAAGTGGCCTCATCCCCTGTACCCTTTCAAACTTGACCATGGCAGCATCCGTCCAAATAAGAATAATGTCCTCGTCCACCCAATAAGATGGACAGGATGACGGTGAGGAGGGTGATCCCCTCACGTCGACCAGGAATAGTGCAATGCCGCTAAATGAACAGGGGCAGCCTCCAGAGGGACTGCATCCCAACCCCAAGCCAGGCAGCCTCATCCCCTGTACCCTCTCAGCCTTGGGGTTGGGATAATATCCTTGCCCACCCAATAAGATGGACAGGATGACGTAGAGGAGGGTGATCACCTCCCATCAACCAGGGATGGTGCAATGCCACTAGATGAACAGGGGCAGCCTCCAGACGGACTGCATACCCCCTCAAGCCTAGCAGCCTCATCCCCTGTACCCTTCCAAACTTGACCAAGGCAGCATCTGTCCAGATAAGAATATACTCACCCACCCAATAAGATGGACTTGATGATGGAGAGGAGGGTGATTACCTCCCATCAACCAGTGATGGTGCAAGGCCTCTAGATGAACAGAGGCAGCCTCCAGAAGGACCCCCCTAAGCCATGCAGCCTAATCCTTTGCACCCTTCCTGCCTTGACCAATACAGCATAGCAAATAGCAAGGGGAAGCAGAATGATCGTCTCCCATGAACCAGGGCTGGGGCAGTGCCGCTAGTTGTAAAGAGGCAGCCTCTAGAACAGTATTTCTCAACTCCAGTCCTCAGGACCCACCAACAGGGTCATGTTTTCAGGATCTCCCACAAAATGCAATTACAATAATTATATCACCTGTGCAATGCTAAGGAAATCCTGAAAACATGACCTGTTGGTGGGTCATGAAAACCGGAGTTGAGAAACACTGCTCTAGAAGGACTGCCTACCCCTCATCTCCTGCACCTTCTCAACCCCTAACCAAGGCAGCAATAGATTTTTGAATTCATATTAGCAAACAAGGGCGAATTCAAATTGGCCTTCGGAGAATTCAAATTGCCCACAGCCATTGATCCTTGCACATCTTCTAGGTACAGTCTCATTATTCTTAACTATAATGAAGAATTAACTTTGATGGAAGGTCAAGCTGCCGTAATATAGCATTGGCCATCGTCCATTCAAGATCATGGACCTATTCCGAACCAGCGTCTCTCCATTGTGGCTCATAAAAAGGGATCTTGGGCAGAGAAGCCCCCTCTAGGATGCCGATAGGTCCTCAAAGGTCATGCAGATCTGGTTCTTCTTCATGAGCCGACCCCTTTAATAAGCAATGAAAATGCAAAATGTCCTAATGAGAAGAAGAACACAGCGGCGAATGACGCTGACTGATACATCGCTGTCACATCTCCAAATTCTATTTTATCAGTAATTAAAGGAATTTGGATGAAAACAAACGGATGTGACAAAGGTTTCGCTGTCTCGTTAATTGTCTAATTGCCGCAGTCTTGTGCCCATTTCCATCACTGACACATTAGCTGTACTGCAGACGCCCACAGGGGGTTTGGAACAAGTGTTTATTTGGCTCCTGTGGTAACGGGAACGGTTTGGCCAAACAAAGCTTCTCCTCCCCCCAACGCTAAGTAATCCTGGTGTAAAGCCTCAAGGACAAGGGGCTGGGAGGTGGAGGGACACCAGGTTATAGCATGCAGCCATTGTATATGGCACGCCGTCTGGCAGCCGCACACTCTTATTCTGTCCTCATGGAAAGGTGATTTTGCAAATGTTTTGCATAGCTGAGAAATGATTCCTCCTAATTTCCAGCACAGGCGTGCTCAGGATCTCTGGAATCCCAAGAGATAAGAAATATCGTCCAAAACATGAAAACAAAACAAATGGCTTCTGCTTGTTTTTTGTTCTTCAGGATGAGCCAATAATCGGCTACCATCCAAATTACTTAAAAGGGTTGTCTCACAAAATCCAAATATAAGCATCTATAGATATTATAGATTAGAGCCCTCTAAGACCTTCCTTTAGGAGTGGAGCTCTGCTAACTATCAGTGGCTCTCACCTTATCGGATATGGGCATCTAAATGACCACCATGTGGTACTACCAAAAAGAATCCCCTGGAGCCCTAACAAGGCCGGGACAACAAGTAGGCAAAGGTAGGCGAACGCCGAGGGCTCCCCTTCATCTCAGGCAGGAAGGGGGTGCAAAAACCATGTTTTTCCAAAAATAAGACAGGGTCTTATCTCATTTCCAAAAAAAGGGCTTGGGCTTATTTTTGGGGGAGGGCTTATTTTCTTTAACACAACGGGGCAGACACTGTATGCTGGGACATTTAGGGCCACATATATGAAAATTTAGAGAACTAAAACTCACTTTGTTGCCCATAGCAACCAATCAGAGTGCCCCTCCAGAGAACTATATGAAATGAGAGGGGCGCTCTGAAGTGAGTTTTAGAGCTCAACAGTTTTCATATATGTGGCCATTAGTTCTTTGGCAGCTGCTGTGGAACTACAAGTACAAGCGTGTATACACACACACTACATACCCTATAGTCAAAAACCATGGGCCAGACTTGTGGTATTGACTCAAACGCTGCATGTAGGGTATGACCTGCAGAAGAACAGCCAGCCCGGGGTTTAGAGGGGGTGACGGGAGCCAGATTTTGTGGTTTTTGGGCCTCTACACTGCCCTGTATGTATGTTCCCAGAAGAACAGCCAGACCAGGGTAAAGGGGGTGCCGGGAGCCACACTTGGGGTATTGGCTTTACACTGCCCTGTAGGTTTGACCTGCGGGAAGAACAACCCAGCCAAAGGGGTAAAGGTGGTCCCCGGACCCGGGATTGTGGTTTTGGGCTTACACTCCCCTGTATGTATGCCCTGGGGAAAAAACAGCCGGGCCCGGGTAAAGGTGGTGCCTGACCCAAAGGACTTGTGGTATTGGCTTTTACACGGGCCCTGTTTTTTATGCCCTGAGGGAAAAGCCCGGGGGTTTTAAAGGTGGTCCCCTGGCCGATTGTGGTATTGGCTCTAAAACTCCCCTGTTTGTATGACCTGCAGAAGAACAGCCAGACCAGGGTAAAGGGGCCCCTTTCCTTTTCCAAAAACTTGTGGTATTGGCTTTTCCCCACTCCCTGTAGTAGGGAACCTGCGAAAAAACACCCAAAGGCCCGGGGGAAAAAAGGTTTGGTGCCTTGAGCCAGTTTTGTGGTATTGGCTCTAAAATGCCCTGTTTGTAGGGCCCGGCGAAGAAACCCAGACCAGGGTAAGGTGGTGCCTGAGCCAGACTTGTGGTATTGGATCTAAAACTCCCCTGTATGTTTTTGGACCGCAGAAGAAAAACCCAAAGACCAGGGTAAAGGGGGGCCCTGAGCCGACTTGTGGTTTGACTCTACGTTCCCCCTGTTTGTAGGGCCCCTGCGGGAAGAACAGACCAGGGAAAAGGTGGTCCCTGACCCGGGGACTTGTGGTTTTGGTTTCTACACTCCCCTGTATGTATGACCTGCAGAAAAAACAGTCGACCGGGTTTTTAAAGGTGGGCCTGGCCAGCTTGGGGTTTTTAAGCTCTTCACTTGCCCTTTTTGGGTTTTTGGACCTGCAGAAGAACAGACCAGGGAAAAGGGGGTGTCTGGCCAAACTTGTTGCAAATTGGCAAAACACGGGCCCCTGTATGGATGCCTGCGAAGAACAAAACCCGGGGGTAAAGGGGGGGGGTTGCCTGAGCCAAATTTGCTTTTGGGCTCAAAACTCCCTGTTTGTATGCCCTGCAGAAGAAAGACCGGGTAAAGGTGGTGCGACCCGACTTGGGTTTTGTTTTACATCCCCTGTTTGAATGCCCTGCAGAAAAAACCCAGACCAGGGTAAAGGGGGGTGCCGGGGCCAGCCCTGGGGGTATTTTTCCTTACTTGCCTGTATTTTGACCTGCAGAAAAAACAGCCAGACCAGGGTAAAGGGGGTTGTTACCCAAAAATTTTGTGCTAGGGCTCAACCCACCCCCTGTTTTGTATAAATTCAGAAGAAAAGACCAGGGAAAAGGGGGTTTGCCTGGCCGGGACTTTGGTTTTGGCTCTACATGCCCTGTATGTATAAACTGCAAAAAGAACAGTCAGCCCAGGGAAAAGGGGGTTTGCCGGGAGCCAGATTTTTGGAAAATTGGGGCTTTTTCATGCCCGGGTATGTAAGACCTTTTTGAAGAAAACCCAGACCGGGGTTTAAAGGTGGTGCCTGAGCCAGCTTGGGGGTATTGGCTTTTAAAACTGCCCGGGTATGTATGACCTGCAAAAGAACAGCCGGACCGGGGTTAAGGGGGTTTGCCTAAACCCAGACTTGTTGTTTTTGGTTTCTACACCCCCTGTATGTATGACCTGCAGAAGAAAGACCGGGGTTTAAAGGGTTGGGGCCTGAGCCGGGACTTTTTTGTATTG
The DNA here is from genome assembly GCA_025379985.1 of Phyllomedusa bahiana. NCBI lineage: Eukaryota > Metazoa > Chordata > Amphibia > Anura > Hylidae > Phyllomedusa > Phyllomedusa bahiana. The sequence continues at coordinate 52,734 of JAODAL010023867.1, read as the reverse complement.
GTTTCTACACTCCCCTTTATGTAGGGAACCAGCTAAAGAACAGCCAGCCCAGGGAAAAGGGTGGTGCCTGAGCCAGACTTGTGGTTTTTGGTTTCCCCACTGCCCTGTGTGTATGCCCTGCAAAAGAACAGCCCAGGGTAAAAGGTGGTCCCTGAGCCAGCCTTGTTTTAAGGGCTCTACACTCCCCTTTTGTTTGACCTGCAGAAAAAACAGCCCGGGACCAGGGTAAAGGTTTCCAACCAACTTGTTTTTTCCAACCTCCCAAAAATTAAAACCCTCAAAAACACCAACCATTTAAATTTGGTCCCCCCCCCCCCCCGCGCCCCCCCCCCCCCCCCCCCCCCCCCCCCCCCCCCCCCCCCCCCCCCCCCCCCCCTCCCCCCCCCCCCCCCCCCCCCCCCCCCCGCCCCCCCCCCCCCCCCCCCCCCCGCCCCCCCCCCCCCCCCCCACCCCCCCCCCCCCCCCCCCCCCCCCCCCCCCCCGACTTGTGGTATTGCTCTACACTGCCCTGTATGTAGGGACCTGAGAAGAACACCCAATTACGGGGGGTAAAGGTGTTGCCTGAACCAGACTTGTGGTATTGGATTTACACTCCCCTGTTTGTAGGGAATGCAGAAGAACAGACCAGGGAAAAGGGGTGGTCCCTGAGCCAAAATTGGGGTTTTTGGGGCTCTACCTGCCCTGTTGTATGACCTGACAGAAGAACAGGCCGGGGGACCGGGGTAAAGGGGGTTTCCCTGAGAAAAGGACTTGGGGTTTTGGGATTACATTTGCCCTGTATTTTGTGACCTGAAAAAAGGGAAAAAAACCAGACCGGGGTAAAAGGTGGTGCCTGAGCCAAAACTTTGGTATTGGCTCTACACGCCCTTTTTTAATGTATGACTGCAGAGAACGCCCGGGGGTTAAAGGTGGTCCCTGAGCCAGATTTTGTGGTATTGGTTTCTACATGCCTGTATGTTTAAAATGCAGAAGAACAGCCAGCCGGGGGTAAAGGTGGTGCCTAAACCCGACTTGTGGTTTTGGCTCTACACTGCTCTGTATGTATGACCGGGCAAAAGAACAGCCAGAACAGGGAAAAAGGGGGTTTGGCCTAAAGCCGGGATTGTGGTATTGGCTCTAAATGCCCTGTATGTGTGCCCCGAGAAGAAAAACCCGACCAGGGTAAAAGGTGGTGCCGGGCCCAAGACTTGTGGTTTTGGCTTACACTGCCTGTATGTATGACCTGCGGGAAAAAAACAGCCAGCCCAGGGGGTAAAGGTGGTGCCGAGCCGGGCCCTTTTTTGGTTTTTGGCTTACATGCCCTGTTGTATGACCTGCGGGAGAAACAGACCAGGGTAAAGGGGGGTCCCTGACCCCGGGACTTGGTGTATAGGCTCTAAAACTGCCAAAAAAGTTTATTTAGAACTGGCCTGTCGGGGAAACCAACTTTTCATCCATCTCCCCCAGGCCCCATTTTTTTTTTGACACTTTTGTAGGTAAAATGCCCTAAAATTATATAAAATGTTCTACTGTGGGTTTTGGGATTTGCGCTTTTAGCTAAAAAGGGAATTTCCTGGCTCGGAAACCCCCCTTTTTAAAAGGGGTGTACTTTTTCCAGCGTAATGTCCCGGGATTTTGCCACCCTTTCCCGTCAAAAATGTGTAAAATTTTCTTTGGTTTTTGGTGCGAGGGCCCCCAGAAAAAACCCCTCGAAATACGCGCAGTACAAAGTTCCCCGGGGAGAAATCTTTAATGCCCCTTTTATTGCCTTTTTGTCTGGTTAAAAATAGGTGAATGGGGTGCCCATTTTTTTTGGGCCCAAAGGGGACTTGTGGTATTGGTCTACACTCCCCTGTATGTTTTGCCCTGCAGAAAAAACGCCAGCCAGGGTAAAGGTGGTGCCGGGACCAAAATTTTTAGTTTTGGGTTTCTACACTGCCCTGTATGTATGCCTGAGAAAAAAAGGACCAGGGTAAAGGTGGGGCCTGGCCAACTTGTTTATTGGCTTTTAAAATCCCCTGTTTTGTATGACAGTGAAAAAAACAGCCAGACCAGGGAAAAGGGGGTTTGCCTGGCCAGCCCTTGGGGGTTTTGGGCCTTTTACACTCCCCCTGTGTTTTATGCCCTGAAAAAGGAACAGACCGGGGTAAAGGTGGTCCCTAAAGGCCGATTGTGGTTTTGGGCTCTAAAATGCCCTGTTTTGTATGAATGCAGAAGAACACCCGGGACCAGGGAAAAGGTGGGGGGCCTGAGCCAAAAATTGTGGTATTGGCTCTAAAATGCCCTGTATGAAATGCCTGAAAAAGAACAGCCAGAGGGGTAAAGGTGGTGCCTGGCCGCTTGTGGAAATTGGGGCTTTTACATGCACCGTATGTATGACCGAGAAGAACAGTTTTTACTGGGGGAAAAGGGTTGATGCCTGAACCAGACTTGGGGTTTATTGGTTTTAACACTCCCCTTGTATGTTTGCCCTTTTCCCCAAAGAAGAAAACCCAGGGAAAAGGGTTTGGGCCTGAGCCAGACTTGTGGTATTGGCTCTACACTCCCCTGTTTGTAGGGACCTGCAAAAGGGAAACGGCCGGACCGGGGTTTTAAAGGTGGTGCCTGAGCCAGACTTTGGTATTGCTTTCACTCCCCTGAAAGTGTGCCCTGCAGAAGAACCCCCGAAAGGGTAAAGGGGGTGCCTGACCCAAAAACTTTATGGTTTTGGGCTCTACACTCCCCTGTATGTATGCCCTGAGGGAACGACCAGGGTAAATTGGTCCCTGAGAGACTTGGGGTTTATTGGCTTACCCTCCCCTGTTGTATGCCCTTGCGAAGAACAGCCAGACCGGGTTTAAAGGTGGTGCCTGAGCCAGACTTGGGTTTTTTGGGGCTCTCCCACTGCTCTGTATTTTATGCCCTGCAAAAAGAACGCCAGCCCGGGGTTTAAAGGTGGTGCCTGAGCCAGACTTGTGGTATTGGTTTCTACACTCCCCTGTATGGTGGTGGGACCTGCGGGAAGAACAACCAGACCGGGAAAAGGTGGTGCCTAAACCCCGATTTTTTTTTATTGGCTCTACTTTGCCCTGTATGTATAAACTGCAGAAAAACACCCAGCCCGGGGGAAAAGGGTGGGGGCCCTGACCCAGATTGTGGTATTGGCTCTACACGGGCCCTGTATGTTTGCCCTCCCAGAGAAAAAGCCCAGGGAAAAGGTGGTCCCTTGAGCCAGATTGTTGTATGGCTTAAAACTGCCTTTAAAAAGCTTTTTGAATGGCCGGGCAGCCCCAAATTTCTTTTACATCCCCCAAGGCCCCATTTTTTTGTGCCATTTTGGGAGTTTTGGGAATTTGCGCCTAAATCTATGAAAGTGTTTACTGTGGGTCATTGATTTAGCGTTTTTGAAAAAAAGCTTTACTCCTGGCTCGGTTTAAAACCCCTTTTTTAAAGGGCTTTTGTCCCAGGGTTCCGGCAGTTTTGTCCCGGGTTTGCCACCCTCCCGCCCTTAAAGGTTTTGGGTTTTTTTGGGGGGGGGTGCGATGCGAAAATTTCCCCGGAAATCACGGCAGTAAAAAGTCCCGGAGCACCCTTTTTAATTTTTTTGCCCCTTTTATATTCCCCGTTTGTAGGGTTTTCAAATAGGGGTGAATGGGGGGGCCACCAGTTTTTTGGCAAAGGGAAGCCCAAAAAGACTTCTGGCGCCCCCAAAAAATTACAGTTGCCCCATATTTTTTTTTTGTTTAAAGGCCCATAAAAAGGGAAAAAAAAAGGGGTACATATCTTTTGGAAAGAAGACCTATAGTACCTGCAAAATCCTGTAGCTTTCATCTGTATAACTATATAGGTATAAGCAAGGGTGGTTATGCTGTAAGGGGACTGAGTTTGGGTGTGTATAGTGTGCAACTGTGAGGAGGGGATTTATTCAAAGTATTCTACTGTAAGGAGCATCCTTCAAAGGGGGGTATGTATTTGGGAGGAGGAATTAATAGTGCCTGCATAAGCCCATAGCTTCTGTCTGTATAACTGTATAGGTATAAGCAAGTGTGGTTATGCTGTAAGAGGAAGGAGTATGTGTGTACATAGCTTTTTACAGTGCAGAGGGGAGTATGTGGATGCATAGTGTTTTACTGTGAGGAGGGGAGTATGTGTATGCATAGTGTTTTACTGTGTGGAGGGGAGTATGTGTATGCATAGTGTTTTACTGTGTGGAGGGGAGTAGGTTTATGCATAGTGTTTTACAATGCGGAGGGGAGTATGTGTATGTATAGTGTTTTACTGTGAGGAGGGAAGTAGGTGGATGCATAGTGTTTTACTGTGAGGAGGGGAGTACGTGTATACATAGTGTTTTACTGTGTGGAGGGGAGTATGTGTATGCATAGTGTTTTACTGTGAGGAGGGAAGTAGGTGTATGCATAGCTTGTTACTGTGCGGAGGGAGTATGTGTATTCATAGCTTGTTACTGTGAGGAGGGAGTATGTGTGTGCATAGTGTGTTTCTGTGAGGAGGGAGTATGTGTCTCCATAGTGTTTTACTGTGTTGAGGGGAGTATGTGTATGTATAGTATTTTACTGTGAGGAGGGGAGTAGGTGTATGCATAGTGTTTTACTGTGCGGAGGGGAGTATGTGGATGCATAGTGTTTTACTGTGAGGAGGGAGTATGTGTGTGCATAGTGTTTTACTGTGAGGAGAGAGTATGTGTGTGCATAGTGTTTTACTGTGAGGAGGGAGTATGTGTGTGCATAGTGTTTTACTGTGAGGAGGGAGTATGTGTGTGCATAGTGTTTTACTGTGAGGAGGGAGTATGTGTGTGCATAGTGTTTTACAGTGAGTAGGGAGTATGTGTATGTATAGTGTTTTACTGTGAGGAGGGATGTATGAGTATGTATAGTGTTTTACTGTGAGGAGGGAAGTATGTGTATGCATAGTGTTTTACTGTGTGGAGGGGAGTATGCGTATGCATAGTGTTTTACTGTGAGGAGGGGGAGTATGTGTATGCATAGTGTTTTACTTTGAGGAGGGGAGGATGTGTATGTATATTGTTTTACTGTGAGGAGGGGAGTATGTGTATGCATAGTGTTTTACTGTGAGGAGGGGAGTATGTGTATGCATAGTGCTTTACTGTGCGGAGGGGAGTATGTGTATGCATAGTGTTGTACTGTGCGGAGGGGAGTATGTGTATGTATAGTATTTTACTGTGAGGAGGGGAGTATGTGTATGCATAGTGTTTTACTGTGAGGAGGGAAGTATGTGTATGCATAGTGTTTTACTGTGAGGAGGGGAGTATGTGTATGCATAGTGTTTTACTGTGAGGAGGGGAGTATGTGTATGCATAGTGTTTTACTGTGCGGAGGGGAGTATGTGTATGCATAGTGTTTTACTGTGAGGAGGGAAGTATGTGTATGCATAGTGTTTTACTGTGAGGAGGGGAGTATGTGTATGCATAGTGTTTTACTGTGTGGAGGGGAGTATGTGTATGTATAGTGTTTTACAGTGGGGAGGGGTTTAGGAACAGATTAACTTCCTGTCTTCTCTCTCTCTTCCTCTTTCTGTCACTAGAAGAACTGGAGGAAATATTTTAAGTTGTGGCCATTTTGATACCAAAAATTACAAGTTTTGTGCATTTATTCCAGAGTTTATGGTAGTTTGGGTTGTATTAGGTAGAGTGAAGTTTCATCCCATGACCAAAAGATTGCCCCAATATGCATAATTGGGAACTTTATAAAAATTCACTATGATTTTAGCACCCGGAAAAGATGGTTAAATGCCTGCATTATAAGTGCCCCTTATCGTGGTCCGTACAGCTCCATCAGATTAGTTTCTCATAGAAACTACAACTTTTATTTCTGTTGCATTCACAGACAGAGACATATGGTGCTATAGAAGAGCCTCTATAATGTATTCCAACTACTTAAAACTCAGAGGTTGCTTGTTTGAGACAAAATGTCCTGTGGCTGCTCCTATCATAGATGTCTATGACACTGGACATATCCTAAATGTCTAATAGGTGTGGGCCCCACCTATTTTGAGAACATGCCAAACGTCTCCATGCAGAAGGGAGAGGTGGCCGCGCATGTGACTGTGTAGCACTCTATTCATTTTGAGGGAAGCTCCGAGTTCAACCAAGTACATTTTATCACCTGTTCTCAGAAGTCCCATGCGTAGTCACCTCTCCGTTCTTTGTTGCTGGATCGTTTCCATCTCGTAGCCTGGAATAACCCTTGAAGATGCTCATACAAATTAGATGGAGAGCTTTACTAGGACTGGCCATCTATCCAATGTGTTGGGTATCCCAACTCTTCCCATGTGGCAGATGTTGAGGAAATGAAGGATGGGCATTTTGCCCTTCTACATGCCCAATCCTTTGCTGTAATAGGAGATAGGCAATCACTTTAGACATTTCGTTTTGGCTTATCATTGGGATCATGCATATTTATGGGAGGGTGCATATGTGAACAAGTGTTTAGCTGACAGCTATCTACGGTCTATGGATGCCTCTACAGTCCAGTCATTTAAGACAAGATTGGTAGCTATGTATACAATGCGTATTGGACATAGTCCTTTAGTTGGTGTTCTCAGGTAGAGAGGCTTATTTCACTTAAAGGGGTTTTGCCACGACAGACATTGATGGAATATTGACTTTAGAAAGAAAATAGGTTTTCTGAAGTCTATATGTTGGCTTAGGAGTTTATTGCCTAGTCGAAGCACTCTCATATAGCACCCGCTGAGGGATACACATACTGGGAGTGGTAAGAACCTTTGTCTATGTTGGGACTGTTTTTGCTGCCATATTGATGGCATATTGATAGGATCTGGGACCTGTCTCTAGAAGGGCCCCCCAAAACTCTCCATTCTGCATGCAGGCGAGGTCACGCTTGCGCAGTCATTTATGTGCATCTCATGAGTGAAAATGGAACAGCTGTCAGGAGATAACAGCCAATCACAAGGAATAGAGCGGCTGTCATTTATGGAGTATCTCATGAGTGAAAATGGAACAGCTGTCCGATGATGGCATCCCATCACTGAGAATGGAGCGGCTGTAAATTATTGGGCATCTAATGTGTGACAGTGGAACGGCTGTCAGGAGATAACAGCCAATCACAAGGAATAGAGCGGCTATCATTTATGGGGTAGCTCATGAGTGAAAATGGAACAGCTGTCAGATGATGGCATCCCATCACTGAGAATGGGGGCGGCTGCCCAATTTATGGGGCATCTTATGTTTTGAAAGTGGATTTCGGCTGTCAGGAGAAATGGCAGCCAATCACAAGGAATAGAGCGGCTATAAATTTATGGGAAAGTCATGAGTGAAAAGGGCACAGCTATCAGAGGATGGCATCCCATCACTGAGAATGGAGCGGCTGTCAACTATGGGGCATCTTATGTGTGAAAGTGGAACGGCTGTCAGGAGATGGCAGCCATTCACAAGGAATAGAGCGGCTATCAATTATGGGGCATCTCATGAGTGAAAGTGGAACGGCTGTCAGATGATGGCATGCCATCACTGAGAATGGAGCGGCTGTCAATTATAGGGCAGCTGATGTGTAACAGTGGAACGGCTGTCAGGAGATAACAGACAATCACAATGAATAGAGCGGCTGTCAATTATGGGCCATCTTATGTGTAACAGTGGAACGGCTGTCCGGAGATAACAGACAATCACAAGGAATAGAGCGGCTGTCAATTATGGGCCATCTTATGTGTAACAGTGGAACGGCTGTCAGAAGATAACAGACAATCACAAGGAATAGAGCGGCTGTCATTTATGGAGTATCTCATGAGTGAAAATGGAACAGCTGTCCGATGCTGGCATCCCATCACTGAGAATGGAGTGGCTGTCAATTATGGGGCATCTTATGTGTGAAAGTGGAACAGCTGTCAGGAGAGAACAGCCAATCACAAGGAATGGAGCAGCTATCATTTATGGGGTAGCTCATGAGTGAAAATGGAACAGCTATCAGATGATGGCATCCCATCACTGAGAATGGAGCGGCTGTTAAATATGGGGCATCTTATGTGTGAAAGTGGAACGGCTGTCAGGAGATGGCAGCCAATCACAAGGAATAGAGCGGCTATCAATTATGGGGCAAGTCATGAGTGAAAATGGCACAGCTATCAGATGATGGCATCCCATCACTGAGAATGGAGCGGCTGTTAACTATGGGGCATCTTATGTGTGAAAGTGGAACGGCTGTCAGGAGATGGCAGCCAATCACAAGGAATAGAGCGGCTATCAATTATGGGGCAAGTCATGAGTGAAAATGGCACAGCTATCAGATGATGGCATCCCATCACTGAGAATGGAGCGGCTGTTAACTATGGGGCATCTTATGTGTGAAAGTGGAACGGCTGTCAGGAGATGGCAGCCATTCACAAGGAATAGAGCGGCTATCAATTATGGGGCATCTCATGAGTGAAAGTGGAACGGCTGTCAGGAGACGGCATCCCATCACTGAGAATGGAGCAGCTGTCATTTATGGGGCATCTCATGAGTGAAAATGGCAGAGCTGTCAGATGATGGCATCCCATCACAGACAATGGAGCGGCTGTCATCTGACGATCACACCATAGTCCTTTATAATCTCTTTACAGAAGTTTCCTAGCAACACCAAGGTCAGGAGGGGAGTGAGTGACCCTGACAGGAGTCCATGTACTTTCCACCGTGTTTCAGCTTTGGTTCTGTTCCTTTGTGATTTCCTATGACCAATTTCCTATAAAATATGCTGCAATAAATACGATCTCTTTACAGCTGATTATTTCGCATAAATCATCGTCCCCTTGGGTTTTCATCATGAGGTGAGAAAAAAAATATTTTTAAAAAATTTCCCTTTCCCCAGAATAATTTCCGCTGTCGCCAGTGATTTCATTGTTTAAACCCCTTGTGGAACCGGTATTGTTCCTTTTTCGAAATTCCATAGATAAAAATGATTACAAAATTATTTTCTGATTTATTAGAATTGCTTTTTTTTTAACCTAATTTTAATCTTCTTGGTCTTGGTATAGATTAGAGAATTAACTTGAAGGTCCTGAGCCCCAAGGCAAAATCTGTGCCGGGGCCCCTTAAAATATCTGTGCATTTTAAAACTTGTGCCCATTTTTGGGGGGAGGTCCCTTGGGCCCCAAAATTCCCCAAAAAGCCCCGGGTGGGTACTCCTACTTTAGGGCCCCTGGGGTCACCGCCCATCACTAGCTCCTATCTTGCAAAGTATCACCCCCTTTTTTGTAAACTGACATTAGAACTGCCCTGAAGGCACTCCTGACTGCTATAGCTATACCACATTAGACGCCTATATAGGGCACTAATCCTTCACTTCTCCCCATATGATAATCAGAGGCTGACAAATGTATCGGCCTGAATGCAGAAAGAAAACTGCTTGAACTTGGCCAATTAAGTTAATAGGTGTTTCTATGGTAGTTATCAATGGGCTTTTCTAGTATTTAAGTGATTGGAGCTTGACTGCAATACCGGACACAACCATTCATGAGAGTGGCACTGTTTCTGTGTCCTTTCTAATTTCAGACAACTCCTTAAAATTTTGTACCAACATAATGCTTGCATATAGAGCCCCAACCGCTATACACTGGAGGAATAATATACAATGTACATACAGTATTGTACCAACATAATGTTTCCATACAGTGTCCCGACCGCCTACATGGAGGAAAATAAAAATGTACTACGTATAGTTGAAATAATGTTCCATACAGTGCCCCCGCCGCATAACGGGAAAAATTTTTCTGACATCAGTATTGTACCAACAAAATGTTTCCCATACAGTGCCCTGACCCCCCATCACAAAAGGAAAATATACAATGTACTACAGTATAGTTAAAACTTAATGTTTTCCATACAGTGCCCGACCCCCTACGGGGAAGAATAATTTAAAAATGTACATCAGTATTGTGCAAATAATGTTCCTACGTGCCCCGCCCCCATACACTGGAAGAATAATATACAATGCTACATACAGTATTGTACCAACATAATGTTTCCATACAGTGCCCCGACTGCCATACACTGGAAGAAATAATTTTCCAAGTACTACATATTATACCAACATAATGATTCCATACAGTGCCCCGACCGCCATACACTGGAAGAATAATATACAATGTACATACAGTATTGTACCAACATAATGCTTCCATACAGTGCCCTGACCACCATACACTGGAATAATATACAATGTACATCGTTTGTATCAACATAATTTTCCCATACAGTCCCCACGACCAACCATACACGGGGAAAAAAAATATACAATGTACTACGTATTAAAACATAATGTTTCCCATACAGTCCCCTGACCCCCATACACTGGATAATAACAATGTACATACGTATTGTACCAACATAAGTTTCCCTTACAGTGCCCTGACCCCCAAAACTGGAAAAAATATACAAGTAATCAGTTTTGTACCAACAAAATGTTCCATACAGTGCCTGCCACCTTACAGGGAATAATATCAATGTAATACCAGTTTGTACCAAAAAATTTTATACAGTCCCCTGACCACCATCCCTGGGATAATATAAAGACTTTAAGTATTGTAAAAAACATAATGTTCCTAAGTCCCCCCGAGCCATACACTGGAATAATATACAATGTACATACAGTATTGTACCAACATAATGCTTCCATACAGTGCCCCGACCGCCATACACTGGAATAATATACAATGTACATACAGTATTGTACCAACATAATGCTTCCATACAGTGCCCCGACCACCATACACTGGAAGAATATTATACATTGCAATGCCTCAGTAGCAGAGCCACACAATGCCCACATAAATACCATCAAACAGTGACCACATAACTCAGAACCTAATGTAATATAATGCCAGTGCTATACAGAGATGCTGCCTCCAATAGGTGGCACCAGAGAAACTTTGCCTCCATTTGAGGGAAAGCTAATTTGCATACCTTTTCCCAAGGAACTTTTGCATTAAAAGACTCCCTCCCAGTTTTGCCGTTCCTCAAGAAAAAATTTCGGAAACCAGGATTTGACCCCATAAAATTTTAAAAGTCCTGGAAAACCAATAGGTGGCACTAGAGATAATAATCTTCCTTTTGGAGGGGAGCTAATTTGCATACATTTTCCCAAGAAGCATTGCATGTAAAACTCTCTACACCAGATTAGAGTCTCCACAAATTAAACTCATAACTTGAGAGATATAAGATCTAAATAATTCTGCTATACAATGAATATTACAAGGGTGTTCTAGGCCACCAACTCCTAGCACGTCAGATCACTGCAGCCCCTTCAGCCAGATGATTGGTTGGGGTGTCAATATCCTCAATTCTCCTGAGGAATAGTCATCTGTATCAAAGATTTAGGATTCATAGTGTCACAAGCTTTGGACTGTGGGCCAACTATGGTGCCCTCTTCAGCATGTGTGCCTTGTGTGACCACACCAGGTATACACCCATAGTGATAGCCGTGCCCAACAATCATGCAGTGTCGTATTAGAACAATTTTGATGAGTAGGGGTACTGGAAATTTGACCCGCTATCTGAGGAATGGTCATCAATATTATGCACTGTACTTAAAATCCATAGTGTCATAAGCTTTGGATGGTGGGCAATTGGTGGTGCCCTCCAGGAATGGGACAAGGTATTCTGGTGCCCTAGCAAGTAAGGCATATAGCCCGCCTCCAATGGAAAATTCAGCCCACTCCATACCTCCTTGCACCCCTTTTTCTGACTGGAAGAAAGTGGCGCCCTATACGGTAGCCTACCATCGACAACCTGTTGTCCCGGCCTGGGTGCCCTCTTTAGCATGAGGAGCTGAGGTGCCCTGTGTGCCCACACTAGATAAAAAACCCCCATGGGGGGGCCAAAAACCATGCCAAACAATCATGTAGTACTGTATTAGAGCAATTCTGATGAATGGGGCAGATGAAAATTTGACCCCCTATCTGAGGAATGGCCTCAATATCATGTATTGAAGATCCATGGTGTCATAAGCGTTGGATGGCGGGCCATCGGTGGTGCCCTCTTCAGCATGAAGAGTTGAGGTGCCCTGTGTGCCCACACTAGATGCACACCCATATGGCCAGCCATACCAAACAATCATGTAGTGCTGTATTAGAGCAATTTTGAGTAAGGGTGCGGGAAATTGGACCCGCTATATGAGGAAGGGCCCATCAATTTCTGTAGTGTAAAAAGCCCCTAGTGTCATAGCTTTGTGGTGGGTATTGGTGGTGTCCCCCAGGACTGGGAAAGGTTTTTTTGGGTTTGCCTAGCAAAAATGGCCCCCCCCCAAGGGGAAAAGTCAACTCTCCATATTTCCTTCCCAACCTTTTTTAACATTGGGTGGTGGCGTCCTAGGCGGTAGCTCCTTCGCCTCCTTTTATCCCGGCCGTGTCCTTTTTTGCTGAGGAGCTAAATTTGCCCTGTGTGCCCACACTAGATGAACACCCATAGGGCCAACCATGCCAAACAATCATGTAGTACTGTATTAGAGCAATTCTGATGAATGGGGCAGATGAAAATTTGACCCCCTATCTGAGGAATGGCCATAATTAAGTTTTGAAGATTAGGTGTCAAAAGCTTTGGTGGCGGGCCACGGTGGTGCCCTCTTCGCATGAGGTTGGGGTTGCCCTGTGTGCCCACATAGATGCCCCCATAGGGCCACCAAACCCAAACAATCATGTAGTGCTGTATTAGAGCAATTTTGAGTAAGGGTGCGGGAAATTGGACCCGCTATATGAGGAATGGCCATCAATATCATGTAGTGTATATAAGATATAAGAAATTCAACTCACTCCATACCTCCTTGCACCCTTTTTTTCCACTTGGGATGAAGCGGCGTCCTAGGCGGTAGCCTACCTTCGCCTACCTTTCATCCCGGCCCAGGTGTCCTCTTTAGCATGAGGAGCGAGGTGCCCTGTGTGCCCACACTAGATGAACACCCATAGATGTAGTGTATATAAGATCCCTAGTGTCATAAGCTTTGCCTGGTGGGTCATTGGTGGTGTCCTCCAGGACTGGGACAAGGTATTCTGGTGCCCTAGCAAATAAGGCATAAAGCGCCCCTCCAATGGCAAAGTCAGCTCACTCCATACTTCCTTGCACCCCTTTTAACACTTGGGATGAAGTGGCGTCCTAGGCGGTAGCCTACCTTCGCCTACCTTTTATCCCGGCCCAGCTGTCCTCTTTAGCATGAGGAGCTGAATTGCCCTGTGTGCCCACACTAGATGAACACCCATAGGGCCAACCATGCCAAACAATCATGTAGTACTGTATTAGAGCAATTCTGATGAGTAGGCGTGATGTATATATGACCCCCTATCTGAGGAATGGGTATTGAAGATCCATAGTGTCATAAGCGTTGGATGGTGGGACATCGGTGGTTCCCTTTTCAGCATGAAGAACTGAGGTGCCTTCTGTGACCACAGTAGATGCACATCCATAAGGCCAACATGCCAAACAATCATGTAGTGCTGTATTAGAGCAATTCTGATGAGTGGGGGTGATGGAAATTTGACCCCCTATCTGAGGAATGGCCATCAATATCATGTATTGAAGATCCATAGTGTCATAAGCATCGTATGGTGGGCCATCAGTGGTACCCTTTTCAGCATGAAGAACTGAGGGGCCTTCTGTGACCACAGTAGATGCACACCCATAGGGCCAGCCAAGCCAAACAATCATGCAGTTTTGTATTGGAGCAATTCTGATAAGAAGCTCAATTGCAATGTGTGATTTAATCCACTTTCAGCAGATCTTCACCTATGAAGCCATCGTGCAGACCTCACTTTCTGCATCTCCCCCTCAGTCTGAGGATTCGCCCGCTCAGCCTCCGTCGCTTCATCTGTTTCTGTTCCTAAGCGGTTGCTGCCATGAATCAATGAGGTTCCTATTTCTGTGGCTTCCTCCACTCTCCATTATCCGTGCTTGCATGGCTTCCTGCTGTTTGCAAACAGCTAGAGAAGAGAGCTCCTATTGCTGAAGCTCTCGGCCAGGCCGGTTTCTGAAATATGCCATTCAGGAGGTAATGAATGGAGGACTAACTTGGACAGGAACCTTATCCAATCCAACCGGCAGGACCATCTTTACTATGTAGGCAGCAGAATGTAAAGGGAGTCCAATACTGCATGTAATGCTCACTCCCTCCACCCCGAGGTCTGCATGGAGGACAGTGCCACATATGCTATCGATCAGCTAACCTCTATCATTGATTCTGTTGGCCAGCCAGACTCCATGCAGAATCATATGAATGCCTCCTGCTTCTATGGAGTCTTGGAGCAAGGTCCATGATCCCTCTTGGCAATCCTGGCTGGCCATCCCAAATCTCCAAGTGCCATATTGGACCATTAGCAAGCAGGGTAATCATGAGGTTACCCACCTGATCCTGACATCTTCTAGAAAAACAATGGCTTCACTTTGATTAACCCTTTCCTGACAGATGGTCATAATTCTTTGGCTCTTCGTTTTTTTCCCTCCCTGCCTTCCAAGAGCCATAACTTTTTTTTTTCTATCTACATAGACTTTAAAGGGCTTTTTTTTTGCAGGACAAGACATACTTTTTTAATAGTGCCATTCCCCATACTGTAGAATATACTAGGAAACTGAAAAACAAGATCTAAGTGGGGTGAAAGGTGAAAAAAACTTTCCTGCACCATATTTTTGGGGGTATTGTTTTTATGGTGCTCATTCTTTGGTAAAAATGATACGTTACCTGTATTCTGCAGGTTGGTACAATCCCAGTGGTACCAAATGTGTTGGGTTTTAGCATTAAAAAAAAAAAAAAAAAAAAACAACAACAATAAACATTTTCTTGAACCAATTCCTTTTTTTTTTTTTCCACCTATGGTCCTGAGTGAGGGGCATTTTTTGCGGGCTGAGGTGTAGTTTTATTGGTACCATTTTGGGATAGATGTGACTTTTTGATCACTTTGTATTCTAATGTTTAGAGGACCTGAAATGACCCCCCCAAAAATGTAATTTAGGTGTATGGAATTTTTTTTGATCTACGGTGTTCAGTGTACAGGATAAATGAGGTAATGCTTTAATAGTTTGGATTTTTATGGAATTGGCAATACCAATAATGTGTAACTTTTTTTTTTTTTTTTTATTTGTAAAATGGCAAAATGGGGGGCGATGTGAATGTTTAGATTTTTTCACTTTTAAAACACTTTTTTAATTATTTTTTTTTACACTTTCACATTTCATCCTCCTAGGGTGCTTGACTGTCCACTCGGGGCCCAATCACTTGTACACCCTTCTGCATTATATAAACAAGATGGCAGTTTTATCAGTTCTGGCCTGAGGCTATGAGTAAGGGTGCATTACCTGCCCGAAATGCATAAGTGGGAGTTTTTTTCACCATGCTCGGTGACTGTTAATATTTCTCAATAAATGCTGATATTTTAATGCACTGAAACATTTCATTCAGGAATCACGTCATAGAACCCTTAACATGGCGATTAAGGAAGCCTTCATTAGGCTTCCAGCTGCCATGGAATCTGATCTGCACTATGTGATCTCACCATGGGAGTGCCAATCGGAGGGAGGAACGGTGCACAGAACCATTCCTCATCCATTTAGACGCCATGGCATCCAAAGGGTTAGACAGCAGGGATCAGAGCCAGCTCCATTCCCTGCTGTTAGCAGTGTGTATCAGTTGCAATTAGCAGCCAGGGCCACCTCTAATGTAGCAAACGTAATCCTGCTACATTGGACCTTACCATCATCATGATGTACCCATACGTTAATTTTCGGTAATGGGTTAAATACGTAATGTGTTGTGATGCGGCAATACCCAAGATAGCAGCACAAGGTCGTGGTGAGTAACGGGTGATATTCAACTGGACTCATGCAATTATGGGACACAATATAATTCTGTTGGCTAAGCAGATGCATGACATCGGATTTACATCTGCAATGTCATGGATGGAATCCCATATGGATACATTAGACCAGGCATGCACGCAAGATCAATCACCATGAAGCATTTTCACCATTTTGGTCTTTCTGATGTCTAAGCAGATCCCACCCGGGACTTCTCTATAGAGGTTGCAGAGTTAGTCGTTACCATAAAGCCCCTTTGACACAGCAGCATTAGAAATGGCCCATGGTACGTGAGGACCCATTATAGACTTTACATTTGGACCCAGGAGTTTGATGTTACGTATCTGAATCCCACTGTCTCCAATAAGTATTTGACCAGAATGAGCACTTTGAGTCAATGAATGGCTATTTTGCCTACAAAAAACATTGCATCTGGGTGGGCGGTGGGGGCTTGAGACAATTCATTTCTATTATGGGTCAAGTTGCTCTTAATGTTAGAGGGGACTGATGGCCTAACCTGAAATATATCAATTAGCCTTAACCATTAGATATAAAATGTTGCCTTTTGCATTCGCCACTCCACCCTACGTTTCAATCCAACCACCACTGATCGACAATTTATAGTGAAGAGGGTGTTTATTTGCTTATTTGATTGGTGGCTTCCCGACCGCCATTGATTGACAACCAATAGTAAAGAGAGCTCTCTACGTTTGTTTGGGCAGGGGCCCGAAACCCAAAACATCAAAAATATTTACTGGGGGTGGTCCAACCCCATACTGAATAAAAAAGGGAAAGAGGGTTTTAAAATTGTACTGTCAGGAGGTCCCCAAGAAAAATTCCACTAACCAACACTAACCTTAGATGTTTCATTAGTGGCGGTGCAACCTCCACGGGTTAACAACCCAATAGAAGAGAGAGCAATCTACTGTGTTGATTGGCAGGGGTCCTGGAGGTAAGAACCCCATCAAGCAAACACTAACCTTAAATATTTGATTGGTGCTGGTCCAACACCCATTGATCGACAACTAATAGTGAAAAGGGTGCTTATTGTACTGAACGGGAAGGGTCCACCAACAAAAATTTTTTTTTTTTTTTTTTTTGACCTTTAACATTTTTGATTGGGGCAGTGCAACCTCCACGGCTTAACAACCAATAGAAAAATTATTACGTGTTTTTTTGGCGGGGCCCGAGGTAAGAACCCCATCAAGCAAACACTAACTTAAATATTTGATTGGTGCCGGTCCAACCATTGATCGACAACTAGTAGTGAAGAGGGTGCTTACTGTACTGATCATGAGGGGTCCCAGAGATAAGAACCCCACCAACCAAACATTGATCTTAATATATTTGATTGGTGGTGGTCTGACCTCCACTGATCGACAGCTAATAGTAAAGATGGCACTTTATCATGCTAATGGGTACTGCTCCCAAAGTTTAGAACCCCACACAGCAAACCTTGATCGCCTATCCTAAGCACAGGCCACCAATGATAAAGTCCTGGTGAACCCAGTTAAGATATTAAAGCACAGAATATGCGGGGACAGGTCAACACTACGTCTCTTCCAAAACATTTGCAACGCGTGTCCAACTAAGATTCATTGGGGACATGATAATGAAACCTAAAAAAAAGGGAAAACTCCATCATAACTCAACATGATGGGGATGGGTGAGAGTATCATACTGGCCTTTTGGTTGTGCCAAACCAGCATGAGTGGTGGCACATAAGTGGCTGCCATCCATCTTGTGCTGGGCCATAGGCTTTAACTAGGTTTTTCTGTTTGGTAGAGGTGAGGTAGCGATACAGCAAAGTTGTATCATCAACATATAAGAAACATATTTCTATGGTTTTAGTCACGATTAGCCATATCCTAGAAGATCCTGTGATGCTCATCAGCAATTGTTGAGAGTCACTTTGAGGACACTATTCACATAAGGTCGGCAATATATGGTGCGTATGTTTTGCTGATGGAAATTGTTCATAATACCATCCTGGTAATACCTACACTCACCGGCCACTTTATTAGGTACACCTGTCCAACTGCTCGTTAACACTTAATTTCTAATTGGCCAATCACATGGCGGCAACTCAGTGCATTTAGGCATGTAGACATGGTCAAGACAATCTCCTGCAGTTCAAACCGAGCATCAGTATGGGGAAGAAAGGTGATTTGAGTGCCTTTGAACGTGGCATGGTTGTTGGTGCCAGAAGGGCTGGTCTGAGTATTTCAGAAACTGCTGATCTCCTGGGATTTTCACGCACAACCATCTCTAGGGTTTTACGGAGAATGGTCCGAAAAAGAAAAAACATCCAGTGAGCGGCAGTTCCTGTGGGGGAAATGCCTTTTTTGATGCCAAGGTCAAAGGAGAATGGGCAGACTGGTTCGAGCTGATAAAAAGGAAAACAGTGAACTCAAATAGCCACCCGTTAAAACCCAAAGGTAGGCAGAAGAGCATCTCTGAACGCAACAGTACGGCGAATTTTTGGGGCAGATGGGCTACAGCAGCAGAAGACCACACCGGGTGCCACTCCTTTCAGCTAAGAACAGGAAACTGAGGCTCCAATTTGCCCAAGCTCATCGAAATTGGACAGTAGAAGATTGGAAAAACGTTGCTGGTCTGATGAGTCTCGATTTCTGCTGCGACATTCGGAGGTAGGGTCAGAATTTGGCGTCAATAACAGAAAGCATGGATCCATCCTCCCTTGTATCAACGGTCAGGCTGGTGGTGGTGGTGTCATGGTGTGGGGAATATTTTCTTGGCACTTTTTGGGGCCCCCTTTGGGTACCAATTGAGCTTTGTTTGCAACGCCACAGCCTACCTGAGTATTGTTGCTGACCATGTCCATCCCTTTATGACCACAATGAAACCCAACATCTGATGGCTACTTTCAGCAGGATAATGCCCCAAAGTCATAAAGCGGGAAATCATCTCAGACTGGTTTCTTGAACATGAGGAATGCTTCCAGCACCTTGTTGAATCTATGCCACGAAGAATTGAGGCAGTTCTGAAGGCAAAAGGGGGTCCAACCCGTTACTAGCATGGTGTACCTAATAAAGTGGCCGGTGAGTGTATATCAGTTAATATGGATTACGCAGCCATAAATCCTAAGACTAATGGAGAACTCCACATTGGATGAAGGCCCCGATATCCTTCTTGACTAAATATCTAGACACAGAACATGGCGCATAGAAGCAAGCAAAGTCTGGTGGCATCATACTACAAAGCTTTAGGCCCCCAGAGGTTCACCATTGGTGCACCATTACTATACTACATTATGGAGACATTCCCTCTAGAAGAAATGCTCCATAATATGGCATGTGATGGAACGCCATTTTCTTTCTATTTGACTGCATGACTTCAACAGAAAATCCTTCATATGTCTGTAAATGAAATTGGAGAGATACTGTAGACCCCATGGCCTTATACAGGTGCCCAATTACAACGGCAAAAAATCAAAACAAAGACTGTTTCTGATCGACAACCAGTAGTGACAAGGGCCCTCTTCAGTGCTAATGGTCAGGAAGCCCAGAGGTAAGAACCCTACCAACCAAACAATAACCTTAGATATTGGTGGGGTCTGACCTCCTCTAATCAACAACCAATAGTGAGGAGGGCTCTCTACAGTGTTGATCAGCTGGGGTCCCCAAGGTTAGAGCCCCACCAACCAAACATTGACCTTAAATATCTGATTGGTAGTGGTCCAACCTCCCCTGATTGATAACCAATAGTAAAGAAGGTGCTTTGTAGTGCTGATCGGCCGGGATCCCGGAGCTCAAAACCCCACCAACAAAACATTGACCTTAAATATCTGATTGGTGAAGTTCCGACCTCCTCTAAGAGACAACCAATAACAAACAGGGCACTTTCTTTTGCTGATCAGGAAGGATACTGGATGGAAGTGCGCCACCAACCAAACACTAACCTTAAATATCTGATTGGTGTGGGTCTGACCTCCTCTAATAGACAACTAATAGTGAAGAGGGCTATCTATAGTGATGATCAGCAGAGGTTCTATAGGTAAGGACCCCACCAACCAAAGACTGTCCTTAAATATTTGATTGTTGGGGGTCAATCCTCCTCTGAACAACCACCAGCAGTGAAGAGGGCGCTTTCTGGTACTGATCAGCAGTGCTACCAGAGGTTAGAACCCCACCAACCAAAGACTGACCTTAAATATCTGATTGGTAGGGGTCTGACCTCCTCTAATAGACAACCAATAGTGAAGAGGGCTCTCTAGAGTCCTGGTCGGCAGCGGTCCTATAGGTAAGAACCCCACCAACCAAACACTAACCTTAAATATCTGATTGCATGGATCCTGGAGATCAGAACCCCACCAACTGAACACTAACCTTAAATATCTGATTGATTGGGGTCTGACCTCCTCTAATACACAACCAATAGTGAAGAAGGTTCTCTAGAGTGCTGACCAGCAGAGGTCCTATAGGTAAGAACCTCACCAACCAAAGACTGACCTTAAATATTTGATTGTTGGGGGTCAATCCTCCTCTGATCAACCCCCAGTAGTGAAGAGGGTGCCTTCTGGAACTGATCAGCAAGGCTTCCAGAGATTAGAACCCCACGAACCAAACACTAACCTTAAATATCTGATTGGTTGAGGGTCTGACCTCTGATATACAACCAGTAGTGAAGAGGGCACTTTCTGGTACTGATCAGCAGGGCTTCCAGAGGTTAGAACCCCACCAACCAAAGACTGACCTTAAATATCTGATTGATTGGGGCCTGACCTCCTCTAATAGACAACCAATAGTGAAGAAGGGTCTCTAAGTGTGCCAGGCGGGTTTTTCCTATAGGTAAGAACCCCACCAACCAAATGCTGACTATAAATATTTGATTTTTGGGGGTCAGTCCTCCTCTGATCACCTACCAGTTGTTAAGACGGCGCTTTCTGGTACACATCAGCAGGGCTTCCAGAGGTTAGATGTTAAATATCTGATTGCTGGTGCTCCAACCTTCACTGATCAACAACCAATAGTAAAGGAGGTGCTTTGTTGTGCTGACCAGTAGGAGTTCTGAAGATCAGAACCTCCCCAACCA
Organism: Phyllomedusa bahiana; assembly: GCA_025379985.1. Taxonomy (NCBI): domain Eukaryota; kingdom Metazoa; phylum Chordata; class Amphibia; order Anura; family Hylidae; genus Phyllomedusa; species Phyllomedusa bahiana. The sequence continues at coordinate 31,919 of JAODAL010023867.1, read as the reverse complement.
AACATTGACCTTAAATATCTGATCAGTGGGGTTCCGACCTCCTTTGATCAAAGACCAATAATGAAGAGGGCGCTTTATTTTGCTAATCAGCAGGGGTCCAGGAGATCAGAATCTCAGCAGCAAACATTGGTAGCCAATGCTAACCACAGACCACCAGTGATACAGAACCCTGTTTAGATAGCAGCAAGGCAGCTGTGGGGACCTCCAGATCTTGAGCCTGTGGTGGCAAAGAAGAGGGGGTCTGATATCTTTCGGTACATTGTGATAGACTATAGGTGCCATAAGAAATGCCTGGTAGCTTCAAGATGGCAGTTGAAGGGAATTTTTATAGCCCGCAGCAGCCCAGCTTTATTGGCCACACTGGGAAACATAGCTATTGCTCACAAATTGTATTTTGAGGACAACTAATAATGCAATTCCTTAAAATGACGTCCATCATGCTCAGTCCTACATCCAAACATCTCTAGAATTAATATTCTGCAGGATTTGGGTAGCCGCCGCAGATCATCACCACTGCCAAGGAGGGACAGCATATAGCTGTTGTCACACTACACTGCACTGCTACTGCAGAGGTTACAACCAATGCTAGAAATCGAAGGAGATTCAAAATTGTCTCCTATAAACTCCACGTTCTGCGCCGCTTCGACCGTATCAAATGTGCCAATTAAATTCCCTTGCAAACGGGGATTTCATCTCTTTATTCTGCAACAGACATGGAGATGGAGAATAAAGCTCTGCCCTGCTAACATAACACAGGTAAACCCTACTTGTACATTTGAGTAATGGGTCACACTGGAAGACAAACACGTCCCTGCTGCATTGACAAACTCACCTCTGCTGCATCTGCATGATATCTCGCCGCTACGTTTTTGGGGGAAATGGCAGGGAATTTTGTCATTTTTGTAGCAGAGCTGAAACAAAGACATCCTTGCCTGCCCCCCAGATGAGGTGGTGCAGATCTGTGTCTGCCGGGAATGAATGATACGGTCAAGTCTGGCGTTCACCCTCCATTCTGGAGAACATAATCCCCTGATTTTACCTCCTAGACCTTGAACTGTTGAGGAATGCCTGGACGGCTGGATTAACATGGAGAAAAAAAAAAAAGAGGGGCTTTGTGTGGACGAATATTTAGACGCAATATGGAATTTAGTATTGAGTATGATGGAATGAAAGGGAGTAAGCTGCAAATCAGTGCACTCCCCTCTTCTGTTTTTTGGGGGATTATGCTCATATTCCTCAAACCCACCCCTCATCATCGTCATCATCATCATGCAATATTTATGACCCATCAATGATCCTAGACCCTAAGCCTCCACTGCAGGTATACAACCCTGCAGTTATCACTGTGCATCTGTGCTGATGTCCTACAGCCATGGGTCACCCTTTGCATGGTGGCGCCTATTAATAGAGGTAGAGCAATGTACTCACCAGTCACTGCAGCCACTGGGAGCTCGGAAATCTTGTCCTTTGCTGGGGTCTGAGGCTGTCAGTTGTGTGCAGCCTCCTCTGTCTGGCCAGCACAGTCCTCCTCCTCCTCCTCCTGCTTACACCAGCTCAGCCACTCACAGCCCCTTGGATACTGTATGCTTCTAATCAGATGCTGGCAGCCCACTAAGCCCAGGAATGTGCTATGATGTTACTGCTGCTTAGCCTGGCGACTCCTCCACTTTTAACTATTAATAGGCTGCAGCCTATGGAGAGCTCACACATCCCCGAGCATGTGGAAACAGGGCTGCATCCTGTGCACTGAAAGGGTTTAGGGAGGTGCTGCTTTTGCATTCGGATGTGTCACTATGTATCACATTTTTGGGAGGTGCAGGGTGCCTGACATCCACAATGTTACTCTTGTATTGCCTTGTCAGCAATATCAGCATCGCATATTAGCAACATTGTGAAATCTCTGCAACAAGCACCGAAAGAAGCACTTAAATTGAAGTGTGGGCTGCAATAACATGATTAATCGTGTGTTAATAATAGCGGTGCGCTTCAGAGGCATCAAAGCCAAAATCTTCCCACAAAAACAATCAACCTTATCCCTAACCCTGACATTATCCCGTATTGTAATACTATCCCCTACTCTGACCCTAACACTATCTCTAACCCTAACACTATATACTATCTCCAAACCCTAACACCATCCCTAATTCTAACTGTCCTTACACCTTATCCCAACACTAACCCCAACTCTGACCCAAACACTATCTCTAACACTATTCCAAACCCTAACACCATCCCTAATTCTAACACTATCCTTAAACCTTATCCCAACATTATCCCCAACTCTGACCCTAACACTATCTCTAACCCTAACACTATTCCAAACCCTAATACTATCCCCAAACCAAAACACCAGCCCTAATTCTAACACTATCCTTAACCCTAAACCCAACACTATCCCTACATTGGCCATTACACTATCTCTAACCCGAATGCTATTCCAAACCCTAACATCATCCCTAATTCTTACTCTGTCCTTAAACCTTATCCCAACACTAACCCCAACTCTGACCCTAACAATATCTCTAACACTATTCCAAACCCTAATACTGTCTCCACACCCTAACACTATCCCTAATTCTAACACTATCCCTAACACTATCCCTAACACTATCCCTAGCTTTGCTATACACTATCTAACCCAAACACTATCTCTAACCCAATACTATCCCTAACCCTAACACTATCCCTACTTCTAACACTATCCCTAACCCTAATCCCAACATATCCCACTTTGGACCATCTACAACTATCTCTACACCTAATGCTATTATCGCAAACCCTAACCATCATCGCCCTAAATTCTTACTCTGTCCATAAACCTTATCCCACACTAACCCCAACTTGACCCAACACTTCTCAAACCTATTCCAAACCCAAACACCATCCCAATTTCTAACACTATATTTAAAACCCTTTTCCCAAAACACCCCCCAACTCTGACCATAACACTATTTAAACCCCTAACCTATTCCAAATTCTAATATGCCCCAAAAACCCCTAACCCATCCCTAATTCTAACCTACCAAAACCCTTATCCAAATTATCCCCAACTCGACCTTAACACTTTCTCAACCCTAGGCTATTTCACAGGCTTAATTGGGGACTTTGATTATGCCCCCAAAATTACGCCAAAATGGAGGGGGGGGGGGGGGAGGGGGGGGGCCGGGCACCTCCCGGCCCATAGACATTCTTTCCCAGGGACGTTACCCCGCTGTAATTCACATGTCACTTATTCCCCCCGTGGCGGATTCGCCGAGCAGGGAGAGGAGACGTAATCCATAGTTCTCTATGAGAACTGTGGATTACCGTAATGACTGGGACGTTTTCAGCCGTAATTTGCACACTCCGGCACGTAATTACGGACTGAAATACATCCAGGTTTAAGCCGTGTGAACATAGCCTAACAGTATTCCATACCCTAATACTATTATTATTACTATTATTATTTTAGAGCACCATTATTTCCAGGGTATTGTACAAGCAAAGGGGTTCAGATACATATTATAAGACAAATATGATATAAGACAATTACAATATACAATTACATTAAGCATGGACGTAACTAGAAACGGCAGGGCCCCATAGGAAACTTTTTCAATGCCCCCTCCCCTCCCCGAAACTCAATAAAAAAAAAAAATTACTTATCATGTGCATGTTCCATCAAGAATGTCGGAAACAATAGTGTACACATCCAGACACATCCCACATATGCCACTCACATGGCAGACACATCCGGCATATGCCACTCACATGGCAGACACATCCCGCATATGCCACCCACATGGCAGACACATCCCGCATATGCCACTCACAAGGCAGACACCTCCGGCATATGCCACTCACAAGGCAGACACATCCCGCATACGCCACTCACACGACAGACACATCCCGCATATGCCACTCACACCAGACACATCCTACATACACCACTCACACACCAGACACATCCCGAATATGCCACTCACACCAGACACATCCCACATATGCCACTCACACACCAGACACTTCCTGCATATGCCACTCACACCAGACACATCCCGCATACGCCAGTTACATGACAGACACATCCTGTATACGCAATTCACATGCTGCAAACATCCCGCATACACCAATCACAAGACGCACACATCCTGCATACACCAATATCACGACGCACACATGCCGCATACACAAATCACACAGTGCACACATCCCACATACACCGATCACAATGCTCACACATCCCCTATACACAAATTACACGCCTCACACATCCTGCATATACAACTCACATGCTGCACATCCGCATGTACCACTCACTCGGTGCATACATACACCAATCATACACCAATCACATGCAACACACATGCCGCACACATCATGTATAAACAAATTACATACCGCACAAATCTCCCATACACCAATCACAAGCCACACACACAAATTAAATAGCGCACATCCTGCATACACCAATCACACTCAACACACATCCACCATACACCAATCACACTCCACACACATCCACCATATATCACTCACATGATGGACACCTACTGATATTTTTGATATTAGTGGTCTGCGATTCTTTGTTTACACAATAGATATTACTTTTTTTTTACAATAGTTTTTTTTTATTTTTTATTTGTGGCAGCATCACAGTGCAATGGACACTGATCACTTATGTAGATAATACATACAAACATCACTCATCTACATACACACACATTACAGACACCTAAACACACAAATATACACTCAGTCACTTCCATATACACACTTATGTTTATGCAGTTCAGCTGGCTCACTCAGTGCAGGGAAAACTCAGGGGGCAGCCACATGGAAGGAGCTTCCTTTTGCATCCTGCACATGCAACATATTTGCTGCAGATTTTACTGCACTGAATTTAACTAAAATCTGCAGATAAGCCTTTTCTGTAGATATCAACTTCTTCCACTAAGGTCAATGTAGAAAAATCTTCAGTAAAATCCACAGCAATGGGATAGGAATAGTTCTGGGTTAGGGATAATGATAGGGTTAGAGTTAGAGACAGTGTTAGCTTTAGGGCATGTCCCCACGGCACGGGTTTTCGGCCGGTTTTTCAGCCGGTTTGCGGTTTTTCAGACCGCCTGAAAAACCGGCCAAAAATGAGCACAATGGTACTCTATGCAAAACCTGTGCAGCAGTCCCCACTGCACAGGTTTTTGCCGTCGGATGGTTTTGTCGCCGGCGGTCCGGCGGCAAAACATTGTAGAAGCACAATCTTCCGTCCGGTTTCCCGACGGAAGATGTGCTTCTCAATGGGAGGGGGGAGGGCTGTTCTCTGCTCATCGCGGAGAAAAGCCGTCCCCCCCGCGGCCGTGGGGACAGGCGCAAAACAGGACAAATACCGGCTGGCAAACCGGCCGGTATTTGTCCTGTGCAGTGGGAACGCGCCCTTAGGGTAAGAGATAGTGTTAGGGTTAACGTTATGGTTAGAAATGGGGTAAGAACTAGAGAAAAAAATTCAGGTTCAGGATATCCTCAATCCATATTTTTTGTTGTGAACTGAAGGGACCCCACTGAAGGAACATTAGCAAATAAATACAATATATATCTACAAAACACTTAAACAGCAAATAAGTAAAAAAAAAAGAAAGGAAAATACATACAATAACTCAACACACAGCCATCAATGTCTAAACAACTGGAAACAAAGGTGAGTACACCCTTAAGTGCAAACTGAAAAATTGTGCCCAATTTTCCATTTTTCCTCCATGGTGTCATGTGACTTGTTAGTGTTACAAGGTCTCAAATGTGAATGGGGAGCAGGTGTGTAAAATTTGGTGTTATTGCTCTCATACATAGGATCTAAAAAACAGAATTGTTGCTCTACATAAAGATTGCCGAGGCTATAAGAAGATTACCAACACCCTGACACTGAGCTGCAGCATGGAGGCCAAGAACAACAAGACAGGTTCCATTCAGACTAGGCCTCGCCATGGATGACCAAAGAAGTTGAATGCATGTGCTTAGCATCATATTTAGAGATAGATGTATGAGTGTTGCCAGCATTGCTGCAGAGGTTACAGGGGTGGGAGGTCAGCCTGTAAGTGCTCAGACCATATGCCGCACAATGCATCAAATTGGTCTGCATGGCTGTCGTCCCAAAAGAAAGACTTCTAAAGATGATGTACAAGAAAACCCACAAACAGTTTGCTGAAGACAAGCAGACAAGTGCATGGATTACAGGAACCATGTCCTGTGCTCTGATGAGACCAAGAGAAACGTATTTGATTCAGAAGGTGTCAAGCATGTTTGGTGGCAACCAGGTGAGGAGTACAAAGACAAGTGTTTCTTGCCTACAGCCAAGCATGGTAGAAGCAGTGTCATGGTTTGGGGCTGCATGAGTGCTGTCAGCTTTGGGGAGCTACAGTTCATTTAGGGAACCATGAAGACCAGCATGTACTGTGACCTACTGAAGCAGAGCATGCTCCCCTCCCTTCTGGGCTGCAGGGCAGTATTCAACATGATAACGACCCCAAACACAACTTTAAGACGACCACTGTCTTGGTAAAAAAAATGAGGGTAAAGATGCTGGACTGGCCAAGCATGTCTCCAGACCTAACCCCTATTGAGCCTCTGTGGGGCCTCCTCAAACATTAGGTGGAGGAGTAGAAGGTCTTTAACATCCACCAGCATCGTGAAGTCATCATGGAGAAGGGAAGAGGAATCCAGTGGCTCCAACCTGTGAAGCTCTAGTGACCTCCATGCCCAAGAGAGTTAAGGCAGTGCTGGAGAACACTGGCGGCCACACAATGTATTGACACTTTGGGCACAATTTGTCCATTGTCACTTAGGGGTGTACTCACTTTTGTTGCTATCGCCCCATTTGTAAAAGTCTGACCTATTAAAATATAATATCACTTATCCTGTACGTGAACACCATCGAAAAAATTGATGCCAACCCTGAAATTGAATTTTTTGTAATTTCACAAAAATTTTAATAAATAGTTGCATGTATCTGAATATGATAACAATAAAAACTACACTTCAGCCTGCAAAAAACAAGCTCTTAGGCAGGTCCACAGATTAAAAAAGCAAAAAGTTATTGGTCACAGAACATGGTGCTCTAGAGCGAAGAGAACTAGAGAATGTTTTTTTTTAATTTTTTTAAAAGAACTGAAATTTAATGAACACCCGGCATATTTGGGATCACTGGAATAGTATCAACCTGCAGAATACAGATACCAAATCATTTATACTGAAGAGTAAACGCCATGAAAACTAATCCCTGGCAAACGTGCACAAGCCATTTTTTCCACATTTTCCACCATTTACAATTTATTTGGTTTTCCAGTACATTTTATGGTACAGTCAATGGCAGCATTAAAAAGTCCAGCAAAAAACAAGCCCTTATACATCTCGGTAGGTGTAAAAATGAAAAAGTTATGGCTTCTTGGGGCCTGGGAGTCAAAAAGATGAAGAGCCATATTATTATGACCAGGAAGGTGTTTTAGGGGTTGTCCAGGATTAGAAAACCTCATTTCTTTCAAAACAGGTAAAATGAGTTAGATTTGGTGTCTGGATTTAGATTGGATTTGGACCCAGGACCCAGGTCTGAGTGCCAGCCATACCACTAAGTTGAGATTGGTACAATGACTACATATACTGAATTATACGGGAATATACTCCATATAATTCTATGCTAACATTACATACTTCAAATGTGGAGCAAATCCTGACATCTAAATATACATGAATAAATATGTGGAAAAGCAAGTTGGTTATATAAGTAGCTGCTCTGACCTCATACCCTGATATTATACAACCTGTAGTTTCTGCTGTCAGAATGACTCATAAGACCTAATTAACATCAATGCCTTTAAGACACAGCCATTTTAACCCAGGACCCCTGTGGCCCCCTGGTGGCCTGAAACCAGACAACCAAAACCCCGTAACTTTTCCATTGACTTGCAGGCCCATTGGCTAAACATGATGGATATGTCTTGATTTAGCTATACTATGTAACTATGTGAGAGGTAAAAATTTGCTGACAGGTTCGTGGTCAGAAATTAGGCTACCTTTCACCTCAGTGGGAAGGTCGTCCACCACAAGGTTAGAATTTGGGGCTCAGAAAAGCCAAGGACAAGATGGATTCATCTGTAGGAAAAGTGTTCTGCACAAAGTCTATGCATCCTGTCATAGGGCGCTTCTTCCTCAAGATGTTAGGGGAATAACATATGCCTCTGTAAAAGGAAGGTCTGCCACACGTGGTTTATCAGCAGGATGGTCACTTCCACATATAACAGGTAGAGGAAGATCTACCACATGTGATCTATGAACAGGATGGAGACCTCCACATATTACAGATAGCGGAGGATCTACCACATGTGGTCTATGAACAGAATGGAGACCTCCACATATCACAGATAGAGGAATATCTAGCACATGTGATCTATGAACAGGATGGAGACCTCCACATATCACAGATAGAGGAATATGTACCACACGTGGTCTATGAACAGGATGGAGACCTCCACCTTACACAGATAGAGGAAGATCTACCACATGTGATCTATGAACAGAATGGAGACCTCCACATATCACAGAGAGAGGAATATCTACCACATGTGGTCTATCAGCAGGATGGTGACCTCCACATATCACAGATAGAGGAATATCTACCACACATGGTCTATGAACAGGATGGAGACCTCCACATATCACAGGGAGAGGAATATCTACCACATGTGATCTATGAACAGGATGGAGACCTCCACATATCACAGAGAGAGGAATATCTACCACACGTGGTCTATCAGCAGGATGGTCACCTGCACATATAACAGGTAGAGGAGGATCTACCACATGTAGTCTATCAGCAGGATGGTGACCTCCACATATCACAGAGAGAGGAATATCCACCACATGTGGTCTATCAGCAGGATGGAGACCTCCACATATCACAGGTAGCGGAAGAGTGGTCTATCAGCAGGATGGAGGCCTCCAACTGACACATATAGGAGGACCTGCCACACGTGGTCTATCAGCAGGATGATAACCTCCACATATCACAGATAGAGGAAGATCTACCACATGTGGTCTATTGGCAGGATGGAGACCTCCACATTTCACAGATAGAGGAAGATCTATCACATGTGGTCTATTGGCAGGATGGTCACCACCACATATCAAAGATAGAGGAAGATCTGCCACATGTGATCTATGAACAGAATGGAGACCTCCACATATCACAGAGAGAGGAAGATCTATCACATGTGGTCTATTGGAAGGATGGAGACCTCCACATTTCACAGATAGAGGAAGATCTGCCACACATGGTTTATCAGCAGGATGGAGACCTCCACATATAAACAGATAGAGGAGGATATACCACGTGTGATCTATGAACAAGATGGAGACCTCCACATATAAACAGATAGAGGAGGATCTACCACATGTGATCTATGAACAGGATGGAGACCTCCACATATCACTGATAGTGGAAGATCTACCACATATGGTCTATCAGCAGGATGGTGACCTCCACATATCACAGATACAGGAAGATCTGCCACATGTGGTCTATCAGCAGAATGTTTACATTCATATATCACAGATGGAGGAGGACCTGCCACATGTGGTCTATTAGCAGGATGGAGTCTTACACATATCACAGATAGAGGAAGATCTATCACATGTGGTATATTGGCAGGATGGTGACCTCCATATATCACAGACAGAGGAAGATCTACCACATGTGGTCTATCAGCAGGATGGTGACCACATGTGGTAGATATCCCTCTATCTCTGAAATGTGGAGGTCTCCATCCTGCCTATAGACCACATGTGGTAGATCTTCCTCTATCTGTGATATGTGGAGGTTACCATCCTGCTGATAGACCACGTGTGGCAGGTCCTCCTCTATGTGTGACAATTGGAGGCCTCCATCCTGCTGGTGACCTCCACCTTACACAGATAGAGGGATATCTACCACATGTGGTCTATCAGCAGGGTGGTGACCTCCAGATATCACAGATAGAGAAATATCTGCCACACGTGGTCTATCAGCAGGATGATCACCTCCATATATCACATATAGAGGAAGATCTGCTACATGTGCTGTATCAGCAGGATGGTCACCACCACATATTACAAATAGAGAAGGATCTATTACTCATGGTCTATCAGCAGTATGGTCACCTCCATCTGTCACAGGTAAAGGAGGGTCTGCTACATGTAGACTATCAGTAGGATGGTCACCTCAGCATACAGTATTACTGATAGAGGAAGATCGGCCACACGTGGTCTATCAGTAGGATGGTCACCTCCACATGTTACTGATAGAGGAAGATCGGCCACACGTGGTCTATCAGCAGGATGGTCACCTCCACATGTTACTGATAGAGGAAGATCGGCCACACGTGGTCTATCAGTAGGATGGTCATCTCCACATTTCCATTTGGGTGCTAACAATTCTTGAATGAAACTCTACAGGAACATCAGATCAGCAATGACAGAAATGATTCACCAATGTTGCGTTGGCCTCCATGATCACCAGATCTAATACCCTGTGACATCTTTTTTTTTGGACTGCATCAAGGACTTAGTGTACCTGCCCCCCTAACCAGCCACAGGATCTGAACAACCTGAGAAAAAGCATCACTGAAACAGTGGAATCCAAGGATACGCTGACCGCATCTGGACAGAGGCGACTACCCCCTAGACAGCTATTCACCAATGGAAATCAAAACTTAATAAATATTAGATAAATTAGATAAACCTTGGATATATAAAGTGTTTTCATGGAAATACATTTGGGCCATGTTCTCTCGGTTATGAGAAGCCAGAATCTAGCACCATTCTTTATGAATAACTCTCGATAGAAAGACCTCCAGTTACATGTAGGGTCCAGCTTGGTCGGGAAGTTCTCAGTAGAAATGCTGAATCACACTGCAAATTCCTCTTTCTTGACGTCTTTTCCTTCCTGTCAGCATTCTTCAGTTTATTCAGGAGACAAAAAAAGAAAGATGGTGGCAATTCTAGACATTAGAACAATAGTATGCACTGAGTGATGGGAGAAGAAGGGGATTTAGGATGTTGCACTTCACTAGAGATGGAAGACGATCTTGTTTATCTGGTGATGTTCTGACTGTATATGTCTCAGCTGATGTGGCAGCTCACGTGGGAATCTTTATATTAAAGGAAAATTTCACTATACGGAAAATGCCTCTGAAGTCAAATATTTAGTTCCCGTTTGCCTAATTGTTTTGTATATAACTATTGTATGTGATGCATCATGTTATTTATGAAATTCCTGCAGTCACTGATATCAGTGGGGCTTATCTAGCATGTATAGTCCTTCTGGCATCTATGCCAATTTTCAAGAATTAGGACGAGTGGGAGAAAGGTAAACTCAAGCCAGACTACGTCCCCAGGGACTCCTAGCATGTCTAATAGCTGAGCACATGGCATAGGACAATGGAAAAAAAATATACATCAAACAAATCTTATCCATAATCCACGTTTCCCATAACTCACTCATGTGATTATGGCCTCAAAATCAAACCACACCTTCTGTTTCGTGGTTTCCAGAAATGGAAATTGGCTCAAATCATGAATCTGTCATATTCACATTTGGTATACCTACTGTAGGTTGGTAAACTCATACTGGTGAACTTGGTGGTCACGATATCTGGCTAAGAGACTCCTATGAGGAGTTATGACAGAAACCTGGATTATGACTTTCCTAGTGTTCCCAGCATCTAATTAGTCAGTCTTTCTGGGCCCTAAGAAGGAGATAGGGCCGGGGGAGGGGACATTGAATTTTCCCAGAGTTATTGCAAAGCGTAGGTCTGTCCGATTCTTTTCAGCTGTACTCTTAACCGATCAAATTGGAAAAGGTTTATTTTTTGTATTTTATCCCTTTTTTTATATACTGTTCTGCACTGTACCTGCATATTAAAGCTTAAAACTTTGATAGTTTTGCCTTGTTGCCCTAAGGAACCCCAAAAATCTCAGAAGAGTACAAGGGACTGCTGGTGCACATGACCGGTAGTATAGAGTTCCTTTAAGTTCCTTTCTGGAAAGTGAAAAGTCATGGCAGTGCATAAATAGTTGGGGGTCTGGACCATTGTGGGGGCGGTATGCTGGGTGCTCATGGGGTAGGTGGAGTGAGAGCCAAGTGTGAGCTGTGGCCTAGTGTGGCCAAGTGTGGCCTAGTGTATCCCTGGGTCGCCCCCAATTTTCAGAGAAGGAGGTGGGGCCATTAGTGTGTGCTTGAGACGGATTGTGCCGCAGAGACCCCTGTGTGTGTGGTATACAGCCACACCAAAAGCCGGGCCCAGGGTAAAGGGGGTTGTTGACCGCTTTGGATTGGCTTACACTGCCCTGTATTTTATCCCTGCAGAAAAAAACAGCCCAGGTAAAGTTGGTGCCTGAACCAGATTTGTGGTATTGGCAACATGCCCTTAGTATGCCCGCGAAGAACAGACCAGGGTAAAGGGGTGCCTGGAAAGATTTGTTTATTTTCCCCTTACACTCCCCTTTAAAGTATGCCCGCAAAAAAACACCCCGGACCAGGGAAAAGGGGGGCCGAGCCAGACTTGTGGTTTTGGCTCTACACTGCCCGTAGTTGCCTGAGAAAACAGCCAGACCAGGGTAAAGGTGGTGCCTGAGCCGGGGACTTGTGGTATGGCTCTAACTGCCTGTATGTATGACCTGCAAAGACACCAGACCAGGGAAAAAGGTGGTCCTGAGCCAATTTGTGGTATTGGCTTACACTGCCCTTTTGTATGACTTGTGAAAAAACCCCAGCCCGGGGTAAAGGGGGGCCCTGAGCCGCCTGTGGTATTGTCCTACATGCCTTATGTAGACCTGCGAAAAAACAGCCAGCCAGGTAAAGGTAGTCCCTGACCCCAAAATTTGGTATGGCCCTTACCTGCCCTGTATGCAAGGCGTCTCTTCCATTGGGCCAGGTGGGCCCACCCCCCGGGGGCCCCCCGATCTCGGGGGGCCTCCCGGGCACCCCGCCTCCCCTGGAGCGACGCCCGGGATTCGGCCGCGCCCCGGCCCCGGGCGGCGCCCGGGGGGCGGGGGGTTTCCCCCCGGGGGCCCCCGGAGTACCGGGTGGCCTGTGGCGCAGGCCCCCTTCATCTCACGGCTGCATGGCCGGGTCACAACCCAGCCATGTAGCCACACGGCCCCCCGCCTGCACCGCGCGGTGCGGGCACACCCAGGCTGAAATTTGGGGGATCTTTTGACCCTCTGTTCAGCCCCCAGGAGGCCGGGGGGAAGGCGCGCGATTTGATGCGTCATCGGGCCTGCCCCGGGGCCCTGCGTCTGCGGAACGGCCACGGCTCCGGACGAAAAGAGGAAGGAAACAGGTGAGTAAGATTTTTTTTTTTTTTTTAAAACTAGGTTTACCTGCCAATATGCCCCGCCTGGCTGTTTTAACCTGCCCTGCCCGGGCTATACACTCCCCTGCCGCCCTATATCCCCCTGCCTGCCCATTTTACACGCCCGCCTGGCTATATCCCTGCCCGGGCCTGCCCATTACACTCCCCGTGGCTATATACCCTGCCTCCCGCCCATAACCCTGCCCTGCCTGCCCATTACCGCCCTGCCTCCCCAAATACCCCCCTGCCTGCCCATATCCCTGCCCCTGCCTGCCTATACACGCCCCCCGGGCCAATCCCCCCCTGCCGGGCCATTACCCCCCCCTGCCTGCCCATAACACTGCCCGCCCCCCCCTATACACTCCCGCCTGGCTATATACCTGCCCGCCTGCCCATATACTCCCCTGCTCCCCATAAACTGCCCCTGCCTGGCTTTTAAACACGCCCCTGCCTGGCATATACACCCCCCCTGCCTGCCCCCCTATACCCTGCCCTGGGGCCCAAAATTTACCCTGCCCTCCCCTGGCCATATCCCCCTGCCCTGCCTGCCATAACACTGCCCTGCCTGGCCAATCCCCTGCCTGCCTTGCCCTATACCCTGCCCTCCCTGCCTTTTAAACCTGCCCTCCTGCCCAATTAACTGGCCCCCTGCCTGCCCAAAACTGCCCCTGCCTGGTTTTAAAACATGCCCCTGCCGGGCTAAACACTCCCCTCCCGGGTTTTAAATACCTCCTCCCTGCCCTTAAAACCCCCCCGCCTCCCCTATACTGCCCCTCCTGGTATATACACTCCCCTGCCTGGTATATACTGCCCTGCCTGGCTTTATACACTGCCCTGCCTGCCCATATACGTGCCCTGCCGGCCTATATACCTGCCCTGCCTGGCAAATACTGCCCCCCTCCCCATAACTCCCCCTCCCAGGCAAAAAATGCCCCTGCCGATATATGCCCCGCCGGGCTATAACACTGCCTCCCTGGTATATACACTGCCCTGCTCCCCATATACTGCCCCTGCCTCCCCTAACTGCCCTGCCTGGCATTCCCGCCCTGCGGGCTATTACCTGCCCTGCCTGCCATATACCCCCGCCGGCAAATTACCGCCCTCCCGGCTATATACCCCAACCTGCCCTATACCCCCCGCCGGGGCAAACACCCCTCCCTGGCTTATCACGCCTGCCTGGCTATATACACTGCCCTCCCTGCCATATACCCCCCTGCCTGGCATCACTGCCCTGGGGCTATATACACTGCCCTGCCGTTTTACTGCCCCTCCCGCCTATACTCCCCTGGGGCAATTGGGGTCCTGCCGGGCATATCCCGGGCCCCGCCTGCCCAATTTACTGGCCCGCCTGCCCTAATATAAGAGTTTTTGCGTTAATTCTGAGGGACAGTGGCGGCCGGGGGGGAAAAAGGGGTTTGGTGGAAAGGAAAAAGGGGAAAAAGAAGATTCAGGAACGACTGAAAAGAAGGACGTCCCCGGTTGAGTCCCTCGTTAGGGGTTATTTTGTACTTTTTCATTGTCTGTGGTCTCTGTCATGTAAAGTGCCCTGAGTGGTAATGTTTAATTTGTTTTTTTTGAGATTTTTTTTTTTTTGGGTGGGGGGGGGGGGGGGGGTTTTTGGGGGGGGGGGTTTGTTAGGGTGGGAGGGGAGGGGGGGCCCCCAGTACACCTCTCCCCCAGGGGCCCATATGCTGTTAAGACGCCCTGCCTGTATTTTTGGGACTTGTAAAGAACAGACAGACCGGGGGAAAAGGTGGTCCCCTAGCCGACTTTTTTATTGGCTCTACACTCCCCCTGTAGTATGACTGCAAAAGAACAGCAGACCAGGGTAAAGGTGGTGCTGAGCCGACTTGTGGTTTTGGGCTCCATCCCCTGTTTTATGCCCTGCAGAAGAACAGCCGGGACCAGGGTAAAGGTGGTGCCGAGCCAAAAATTTGGTATTCCCTTTACACTGCCTTGATGTAGACCGGAAAAAAGAACAGCCAGACCATTAAAGGGGTTTGCCTACCCCAGATTGTGGTTTTGGTTTTCCACTCCCTGATGTAAACCGCAGAAGAAAGAAAGCCGGGGGGAAAAGGTGGTGCCTGAGCCAGACTTTGTATTGGCTCTACACGTCCTGATGTATGCCCGCAGAAGAACGGCCCGGGGGTTTTAAAGGTGGTGCCTGAGAAGCTTGTGGTATTGGCTCACACTGCCTGTTGTAGACCGCGAAAAAAACAGACCAGGGTAAAGGGGGGGCCGAGCCAGACTTGTGGTATTGTCTTACCCCGCCCTGTATGTATGACCTGCAGAAGAACAGCCAGCCCGGGGTAAAGGGGTCCCGAGCCAGACTTTGGTTTTTGGGCTCTACATTGCCCGAGTTGACCTGCAGAAGAAAAACCAGCCCAGGAAAAGGTGGTCCCTGAGCAGATTGGGGTTTTGGCTTAAACGCCCCTGTATGTATGCCGCGAAGAACAGCCAAAAAAGGGGTTTAAAGGGGGTCCCTGAGCCAGACTTGTGGTTTGGTCTACCTCCCTGTATTATACCTGCAGAAGAACAGACCGGGAAAAAGGTGGTGCCTAAACCCGACTTGTGTTTTGGCTCTACCTGCCCTGTATGTTAACCTGCAGAAGAACAGCCGACCAGGGTAAAGGTGGTCCTGACCCAGACTTGGGAAATTGGCTCTACACGCCCATATGTTTTCCGCTGGGGAAAACAGCCAGACCAGGGTAAAGGTGGTGCCTGAGCCAGACTTGTGGTATTGACTCTACACTGAGCCGTATGTATGCCCTGCAGAAAAGAACAGCCAGAACCAGGGTAAAGGTGGTGTCTGAGCCAGACTTGTTGTATTGGCTCTACACTCCCCGGGATGTATGCTGCAAAAGAACAGCCAGCCAGGGTAAAAGGGGGGGCCCGAGCCAGACTTTTTGTTTGGCTCTACATGCCCTTTTGTAGCCCTGCAAAAAGAACAGCCAGCCCAGGGAAAGGTGTGTGAGCCAGATTGTGGTTTGGCTACACTGCCCTTTATTATGCCCTGCGAAGAAAGAACCGGGGAAAAAGGGGTGCCTGGCCGACTTGGGTAGGCTTAACCCCCCTGTAGTTGCCTGAAGGAACAGCCGGCCCAGGGAAAGGTGGTCCCTGAGAAAAGTTGTGGTATTGCTCTACACTCCCTGTAGTATGCCTGCAAAAGGACGGGGGTATACATTGGCCGTTTTTACACTGCCTTTAAAGTGTTTTAAAACTGGCCTGTCGCCCCAACTTTATGCAGTTGCCCTAAACTTCAGAACACTGGCAAAAGGGTAGGCACACAAAGCAGAAGTTACCTTTTAATGTGTTTTTTTAATATATTTAATTTTTTTTTCATATATGTAGTTGTTTATATTGTTTTATATTTTTTTTCTTATGTATTAATTATTTATTTTTTTATAATTTATTTTTATAATTATTTTATTTTTTAATATAAAACCTTTTTTAAATATTACTATTTATATTTTAAATTTTTTAATAATAAAATTTACAAAATATAAATTTTGTATTTTACTTTTTAAAAAATCTTTTAATTTTTTTAAATTTTTAAATTTTTTACATTTATTATATACATTTATATACTTATATATATACATGTATTATATATACATTTTTATATATTATTTATTTTTTTCTTTATATATATAATTATTTATATTATATGGTATATTATATATTTTATAATATATAATATAATTAATATTTATATATATATTTATAATATAATAAACCGTGTTGGAAAAAAATGGTCAAAGTGGAAAGAAAATGATATTGTCTGCTTCAAATGTGATGTTGGTTTTTTGAGATGAGGGAATGGGGCGCGGGTTTCAGACAGGGGGGACTTCTATATTTTTATGTGCCAGGGAATTATAGTGAAATTAGTTTCCCCTCCGTCAGGTCAAATTACAGGATAATGAAATATACACAAAGTCCAGATAACATAGATGGCAAAAGACCGAAAGGCCAAAGTTCTAATTCAACAATGGGTAAAGGTGACTGAAAGACCAAAAACAAAACATTTAAATAAATGGATTATCACAAAAAGAAAACTAAAGGCAAACAATACATTTATATATATACAGATATATGAATTATGCAATTGTCATATACAGTCAAGCATTAACATGTGAAATATCCTTAAATAAATATGACTTCAAAAATAACAACTGATTTATGGTAACATGGCATGGATAAATGGTAACAACAATTACAGAGATGTTCTATTGAACTTAAAAGCAGGCCTTTACTGGCATATAAGGGAACAGGGGAAAACCCCATTTGGCCCCTGGCCATGGGCATGACAGGTCTGGGGCTGTTTTCAGTGAGAAAGTCAGAGAAAGTGAAGCAGAAAGCAAGAGTCATGTGCAGTCATGTACAGCAACTGTAGGGTGGGTCTCCAGAATCAACTCCACTCATGGGCCCCAAGAATCAATTCCACTCATGGGCTGCAAGGATCAACTTCACTCATGGACCCCAATAATCAACTCCACTGCTGGGCCCCAAGAATCAACTCCACTGGTGGGTCCCAAGACTCAACTACACTAGTGGGCCCCAAAACTCAACTCTACTGGTGGGCCCCAAGAATCATCTCCACTGGTGGGCCCCAAGAATCAACTCCACTGGTGGGCCCCAAGAATCAACTCCACTGGTGGGTTCCAAGACTCAACTCCTCTGCTGGGGCCCAAGACTCAGCTCCACTGGTGGGTCCCAAGAATCATCTCCTCTGGTGAGCCCCAAGAATCAGCTCCATTGGGTGACCTCAAGCATCATCTCCACTGGTGGGCCCCAGGACTCAACTCCACTGGTGAGTCCCAAGAATCAACTCCACTGGTGAGCCCCAAGAATCAGCTCCATTGGCGGGCTCCAAGACTCAACTCCACTGGTGGCCCAAAGACTCAGCTCCACTGCTGGGCCCTAAGACTCAACTCCACTGGTGGGTCCCAAGACGCAACTCCACTGGTAGTTCCCAAGATTCAACTCTACTGGTAAGTCCAAAGATTCAACTGCACTGGTGGCCCCAAGACTCAACTCCACCGGTGGGTCCCAAGACTCAACTCCTCTGGTGGGTCCCAACACTCAACTCCACTGGTAGGTCCCAAGACTCAACTCCACTGGTTGGTCCCAAGAATCATCTCCTTGGTGGACCCAAGAATTTAGCCCATTGGGGGACCTCAAGCATCATCTTTCCACTGGTGGGCCCCAGGACTAACTCCACTGGTGAGCTTCCCAAGAATCAACTCACTAGTGAGCCCCAAGAATCAGCTCCCTTGGTGGGCTCCAGACTCAACTCCACTAGTGGCCCAAAGACTCAGCTCCACTGTGGGCCCTAGACTCAACTCCATGGTGGGTCCAAGACTCAACTCCTCTGGTGGGTTTCCCCAACACTCAACTCCACTGTTGGTCCCAAGACTCAACTCCATGGTGGGGGCCCAAGAATCATCTCCTCTGGTGAGCCCCAAGAATCAGCTCCATTGGGGGACCTCAAGCATCATCTCCACTGGTGGGCCCCAGGACTCAACTCCACTGGTGAGTCCCAAGAATCAACTCCACTGGTTTAGCCCCCAAAAATCGTCCATTGGTGGGCTCCAAGACTCAACTCCACTGGTGGCCCAAAGATCAGCCCACTGCTGGGCCTAAGACTCAACTCCACTGGTGGGTCACAAGACGCAACTCCACTGGTAGTTCCCAATATTCAACTCTACTGGTACGTCCCAAGATTCAACTTCACTGGTGGCACCAAGACTCAACTCCACCGGTGGGTCCCAAGACTCAACCCCTCTGGTGGGTCCCAACACTCAACTCCACTGGAAGGTCCCAAGACTCAACTCCACTGGTTGGTCCCAAGAATCATCTCCTCTGGTGAGCCCCAAGAATCAGCTCCATTGGGGGACCTCAAGCATCATCTCCACTGGTGGGCCCCAGGACTCAACTCCACTGGTGAGCCCCAAGAATCAACTCCACTAGTGAGCCTCAAGAATCAGCTCCATTGGTGGGCTCCAAGACTCAACTCCACTGGTGGCCCAAAGACTCAGCTCCACTGCTGGGCCCTAAAACTCAACTCCACTGGTGGGTCCCAAGACTCAACTCCACTGGTAGTTCCCAAGATTCAACTCCACTGGTAGGTCCCAAGATTCAACTCCACTGGTAGGTCCCAAGACTCAACTCCACTGGTGGGCCCAAGAATCATCTCCTCTGGTGAGCCCCAAGAATCAGCTCCATTTGGGGGCCTCCAGCATCCTCTTCACTGGTGGGCCCCAGGACTCCACTCCACCGGTGGGCCCCAAGAATAAACTCCTCTAGTGAGCCCCAAGAATCAGCTCCATTGGTGGACTCCAAGACTCAACTCCACTGGTGGGCCCCAAGACTCAACTCCACTGGTAGGTCCCAAGATTCAACTCCACTGGTGGCCCCAAGACTCAACTCCCCTGGGGGGTCCCAAGCCTCAACTCCACTGGTAGGTCCCAAGACTCAACTCCTCTGGTGGGTCCCAACACTCAACTCCACTGGTAGGTCCCAAGACTCAACTCCACTGGTAGGACCCAAGACTCAACACCACTGTTTGCTCCAAAAATCATCTCCACTAGTGGATCTTAAGAATCAAGAAACAACTTCTCTGGCACTCCAGTCTGACCACAGTGAAAAGTGAAACGTATTTGTAAAATGTGGCCCTCTGTTTGCTGAAGTTTTAAAATCTAAAACGTGTCTAAAAAATATACAAGAAAAGAAAATAAAATCAGGAAAGGGGGCAAATACTTTTCTGCTGGAACATAAATAGTTCATTGCCTCCCATTTCTTAATATAACCGAGTTGCCTCCGGCTGAGTATCACTTTCTTTATGCATCAGGTCTCATTGACAGAAAAAGTGCTAAAATAAGTGACACGGTGTCTTCTGTATGGTAATTTTATTCTGTGTAGCCCATTGTTCCTATAATCCGCGCCTGACCTACTTTAGGATGGTTTATTTCAGACCTCATAAAATGTAAAGAAGAACCGAGGCCTAAATACAGTAAATAAATCTGCGGAAAATCATATCGGTGCCGAGAAGTTTTTTATTAATGGATGGATCGTCTCTGAGGAGCGTCTCCTGGATTTTGATTCACAATATATTAGGCATTATAATTGGTTGGACTGTTGACTAATACCATTTTTAACCCTGTGAAATTCTTAACAAGGGATGGGAATTTCTAAAGGTGCTGGGACCTAAGGACCATGTGGGCCATCATGTGGCCTATGAGATTGGTGAACAAAGTAAAGTGTTTCTTGTGGTGGATATAAATAATAGCCCACATTTAGTACTTAGAAATTTCTGCATTATAACATGGTGTAGTGTATGGGCTGGGCAAATAAAGCATTAAGCTACTTTAGACATACAGTGTATATACATACATATGTGTATAGTGGTCAGTGTACAACTTATATAACAGTGTAAATTTGTTGTGCTCCCCAAAATAACACACAGCCATCAATGTCTTTACCACTGGCAACAAATGTAAGTACATCTTTAAGTGAAAATGGATAAATTGTGCCCAATTTGCCATTTTTCATCCACAGTGTCATGTGACTCGTTAGTGTTACAAGGCTTCATGTGTGAATGTGGAGCAGGTGTGTTAAATTGGATGTTATCACTCTCAGACTCTCTCAAACTGATCGCTGGAAGTTCAACATGGGACCTCATGGCAAAGTACTGTCTGGGAATCTGAAAAAAAAAAATTGTTGCTCTACATAAAGATGGCCTAGGCTATAAGAAGATTGCCAACACCCTGACACTGAGCTGCAGCACAGTGGTCAGGACCTCAAAGTGGTTTAACAAGATAGATTTCAATCAGAACAGGCCTCCCCATGGTCAACCAAGGAAGTTGAGTGCACATATTCAGCATCATATCCAGAGATTGTCTTTTCAAAATAAATGTATGAGTGCTGCCAGTATTGCTGCAGTAGTTACAGGGGTGGGAGGTCAGCCTGTCATTGCTCATTGCCGCACATTGCATCAGATTGGTCTGCATGGCTGTCATCCCAGAAGGAAGCCTCTTCTAAAGATGATGCACAAGAAAGTCCGCAAAAAGTTTGCTGAAGACAAGCAGACTAAGGACATGATTTACTGGAACCATGTCCTGTGGTCTGATGATACCAAGATAAACGTATTTGGTTCAGATGGTGTCAAGCATGTGTGTCGGTAACCAGGTGAGGAGTACAAAGACAAGTGTGTCTTTCAGACCTTAGTGGAGGGTGGTGAGAGTGTCATGGATTGGGGCTGGTAAGAGTGCTTCCGGCTGTGGGGAGCTAGAGATCATTGAGGGAACCATGAATGCCAACATGTACTGTGTATACTGAAGCGGAGCATGATCCCCTCCCTTCTGGGCCGCAGGGCAATATTCCGACACGATAATAACCCCAAACACCTCCAAGATGACTACTGCCTTGCTAAAGAATTTGAGGGTAATGGTACTGGAGTGGCCAAACATGTCTCCAGCCCTAAAACCCTATTGAGCATCATCTATGGGGCATCTTCAAACAGAAGGTGGAGGAGAGCAAGGTCTCTACCAACTACCAACTCCGTGATGTCGTCAAGGAGGAGGGAAGAGGATTCCAGTGGCTGCAACCTATGAAGCTCTAGTGACCTCAATGTCCAAGAGAGTTAAGGCAGTGCTGGAAAATAATGGTGGCCATACAAAATATTGACACTTTGGGCACAATTTGTCCATTGTCACTTAGGGGTGTACTCACTTTTGTTGCCAGTGGTTTAGACATTGATGGCTATGGGTTGAGTTATTTTGAGGGCACACCAAATTCACATTGTTATACAAGCTGTGCACTGACTACTTTATATTGTATCAAAGTCATATCTTCAGTGTTGTCCCATGAAAATATATGATACAATGTTTACAAAAATGTGAGGGGTGTACTCACTTTTGTGAGATTGCATATGTTGTATTACTCAGTTATATGCTAGATGACCAAATATAGTGTTGGTCCTCTCCCTCAGGTAAAAACACTAAACTTATTTGTTAAAAGGCCCCTGCATTAAGGCAGAGTTTCCTATGTGTTAATAGTTGATTGACTGTGTGCCTTACTCTTTCTATATATGAACCTCTATAACAGCAGTCTGTCTTGGGAGAGAAAAAAGGATTCCCTGGTCATTAAAAATTGTGTTTTGATTCTTCTTTCTCAAATGGGCTTGACCAATTATAACACCAAAGTGGATCCTACCAGATGCTTTAAGTCTAACCTAGAGATTTAGAAAAACATAACTTGACAGATAACACACCATATCATCATCCAGTTTCTCAATGCTTCCTAATAGCTTTTGTTTAGCGATAAGAGCAGATAATCAGATAATACTAAAAGCCATGATATCAGTCAAATTAAATTCTGCTAAATCGGTAAAATAATACTAAGACAATGCTGCACCTACCTCAGTAATCATTTCTTCTATACTTGTGCTCAATATCCAAATGGAGGAGATTATTGGACTAACATTTGTAAGGACAGTCTACTATCATGCCGCTGACTGGGTGGACATGACATTAAAGGGGTACCCCGCTTTGAATAATCCTTATTCGTTAAAAGTATTCTTTCAAAATAAGTTAAATCACAATGTGTTCTCCCTCTCAGATCCCCAGCAATAATCTGTAATTTGAGGTGAAGTTTGGAAGTAAAGTATACAAATTCCCTGCAGCATCACTGCAGGGGAAAACTAGGTATTACATGGTGTCCATTTAAAGCAATGGGATGTCTTCAGTAGTGCAGAACAGGACGGGTCCTCCAGAGTGAGAGATACTCTGTGTAATCACTTGCCACTCTGTCCAAAATAAGAAGACTCTTCTCTAGTAAATTTTGAAATATGATATATTAAAATAGATTTTCCAAACCAGAGAACCCCTTTAACCACATAAAGGGGTTGTTCAGTTCTTAAGAAAAACTAATCGGCATCTCCTGGGACCACATTCAAATAAAAAAAACATATACTCACCTTCCCCCCGGTCCTCAGTTCCGGCACTGTATCGTCACCACTACAACTGCTTGGTCACGTGCCTCTACTTATATTACCATACAAAGCTATTTCCTTCCAATGGTTTAGAGGCAGAGTGGACAACTCCATTACCTAGGCAGATTCTAGTTAATTTAGTCTTTCAGAGGTTTGGAAAAATGTAACGTTTCCATTTTGGGATACATGTGACTTTTTGACTATTTTATTCCAAATTATTATTATTTTTTTTTTGTCTTTTTTTCTTTTTAACACTTTTACTTGACCACTTTGGAATGGGATCGCTTTTACCCTCTTCTGCATTATATAGATAAGTTAGAAAGCTGTTCCTATTACAATTTGTCTATGGAAGGAAGTAATAGGAGCAGCAACATGGCAACTTTCATTAGGCAGCCTTCATTAGGTTTCCAGCTGCTGTGGCAACCACTTGGCACTAGAGTGGAGATCAGGGGAAGGACCGATCACCATTCCTCATTTATTACAATTGCCATGGCCTAGGGGCTGAAACAAAAAGGATCAGTTCCGTCTCTGATCCTTGCTGCTAGTAGCAGGTGTCAGCTGTAATAAGAATGAGCTCAGCGAGTAAGCCCATTCCATAGTTCCTTATCAACAGCATGGCTTACCCATACGTCAAATATTGGTATGAGGTCAAAAGCTAGGAAAAAAATGCTAACCCTAAAGCCCAGTTTAGGGTTAGGGGCAATTTTTGGTGATTATTGGTTTAAGTGAATCATTTGGCTTCAAGTCGAATTTGAGATTTGACCCAAATTCGAAACTCAACACGAGTTGTTGCTCAACTCTCCCAGAAAAAACAGTGTAGATATATACTGCATTGTTTTTGCAGAGAGGAGTTAATTCTTTGCGGCTCCGCAGGTGACCTGGCAAGTGGCGTGGCTGCCTGTGTGCAGGGATTGCTGGCGTGAAGCACAGAGACGTTGAAAGTGTAATTATGAGTCAGCCATTAATTCAGCCAGATAATCACTAATCGTAATGAATTACCAGTCGACCAATGGTGTGAGCCGCAGGAGTCCTAACACGTCCGCCATACAGAGCGTTGTCAGACGACGGTCCCCTAACCAAGGCTTTCCACCACATCATTAACTGCTCAGAATTACGGCTCCTTCACTTTATTGCTTTGTTTGTTCCAGCAAATACCGTTTAATTATAGAACATTTCCACCTTAAATATAAAGATCTCGTCTGCCAAGTTGTAAAAAAATCCACTCATCGTTGTAGCAAAGAATAGTAAAGCGGGGAGACAACTATTCAGGCCCCACAATGATTGTCCCCCATAGGGGGTAGTGGATGTACCCAACTATGCAACTATGTTCCCACACTTGTGTGATATCTCAGCTCTGTCATACCTCAAGGCTCGAACTGATGCACAGGGGAGCAAAGAAAATGCCTGGCAGACCCCTGGTCTTGGTGGGCCAATGGGAATAGCAGGATTTGGGCTGCTTTTCAAGGAGAATGGAAGGCAGAAATTAAAAAGGCATGTGAGGTAACTGCAATCATGAAAGTAGCTGTAGGATGGGCCCACAAACC
This sequence comes from Phyllomedusa bahiana, assembly GCA_025379985.1. Taxonomy (NCBI): domain Eukaryota; kingdom Metazoa; phylum Chordata; class Amphibia; order Anura; family Hylidae; genus Phyllomedusa; species Phyllomedusa bahiana. The sequence goes on along the minus strand of JAODAL010023867.1, from coordinate 7,029 downwards.
AACTCCACTAGTGGGGCCCAAGAATCAACTCCACTGGTGGGCCCTAAAAACCTATTCCACTGGTGTGTCCTAAGAAACAACTCCACTAGTGAGTCATAAGAATCAACTAAATTGGTGGGCCCCAAGAATCAACTCCACTGAAGGGCCCAAGAATCAACTCCACTGGTGGGCCCCAAGAAATATCAACGCTGGTGGGTCACAAGAAACAACAACACTGGTGGGCTCCAAGAATTAACTCCACTGGTGGGCCACAAGAAACAACTCCACTGGTTGACCCTAAAAATCTATTCCACTGGTAGGTCCTATGAAACAACTCCACTAGTGAGTCATAAGAATCAACTAAATTGGTGGGCCCCAAGAATCAACTCCACTGGTGGGCCCCAAGAAATATCAACGCTGGTGGGTCACAAGAAACAACAACACTGGTGGGCTCCAAGAATCAACTCCACTGGTGGGCCACAAGAAACAACTCCACTGGTTGACCCTAAAAACCTATTCCACTGGTAGGTCCTAAGAAACAACTCCACTAGTGAGTCATAAGAATCAACTCAATTGGTGGGCCCCAAGAATCAACTCCACTGAAGGGCCCAAGAATCAACTCCACTGGTGGGTCCCAAGAATCAACTCCACTGGTGGGCCCCAAGAATCAACTCCACTGGAGGGCCCAAGAATCAACTCCACTGGTGGGCTCAAGAATCATCTCAACTGGTGGGCTACAAGAAACAACTTCACTGGTGGGCCCCAAGAATCAACTCCAGGGGTGGGTCCCAAGAAACAACAACGCTGGTGGGTCAGAAGAAACAACAACACCGGGGGCTCCAAGAATCAGCTCCACTGGTGGGCTCCAAGAATCTCCTCCTCTGGTGGGGCACAAGAAACAACTCCTCTGGTGGGCCACAAGAATCAACTACCCTGGTGGTCCACAAGAAACCTCTCCACTGGTGGGCCACAAGAAACAACTCCACTGGTGGGCCACAAAATTAATTTCACTGGTGGGACCCAAGAATCAACTCCACTGGTGGGTCCCAAGAAACAACAATGCTGGTGGGTCACAAGAAACAACAACACTGGTGGGCCACAAGAATCAATTTCACTTTTGCTTGAATAGGAAGTGGGAGCCTGAAGCTTTAGAACCACCCACAGCTTGAACAGGAAGTGGGAACCTGAAGATGTAGAACCGCCCACAGCCTGAATAAGAAGTGGGAGCCTGAAGGTGTAGAAATGAACACAGCCTGAACAGGAAGTTGGAGTCTGAAGCTGGATGTGGAGAGCAGGCTCTGTAAATAGCCTGATGGAAAATTCCTTTAAGAGGTATTCTGGGGTCTGAAAATAAGTTGTTTTCCCAAAATGGGAAAATAATAAATTTTAATATTCTAAAGCCTCTTGCACAAATAGTGCATGGATTCTTAAAAGGGTTCTACACTTTGGACTATTCCTACTTGTGAGAAGGCCACCTTCACATTAAGCTGATCACAAAGTGCCTCCCCAAGCAATTTGCTGTAATCCATGAGGGAAACCTAGCAGTTATAAGTGAGCCTAGTCTTCAGCAAGAGGATGTTCAACTTCCCTGTAGCGCCACCACAGTAGAGATTGAAGCATTACACTCTGTCCATTCCTATCAAGTCCTCCAGAGTAAGATACAGTCTTTACAACCAATATCCACTCTGGCCAAAAGGTGAAGATCCTGAACACAGGACCCTCCTCTATTAACTCAGAGTTCCCTAATAGGGTGTATGTAAAATGGGTTATTTAGGCTGGTCAACCCCTTTAATCATAGGTGTAACTTTAGAGGGGTACGGGGGGGACTAGTCCCCCCCCCCACTTTTTTTCTGGGTGGGGGACGGTCCCCCCCACTTTTTAGCCACTTCAATTAAAAATAATCCACATGAAAGCATGAGAATATGGTAAGTGGGGAGAGCAGAGCACAGAGGAGGAAGAAGTTAACCCTTTGCCTCCTATATTTCTGTGCATCTTGGGAGGACAGTCTAGGTGGCAGTCTCAAGTGTCAGTGCAGAGTGAGAGCAGCGCTGATTGGTAGAGCAGGAGTCAGCAGGGGCTGCTTCACCAATCAGAACGCTGCTCACAGTTCAGCACACTCTGTACCTGGGGCTGTATCTTTCACTCCCATTGTATACCACTTCCCCTATGCTCAGTCCTCATTGGAGAAGAAGGGAAGCTCTTGCCAAACTACAGGAGACAGGTAAGGAGGGGACAAGGGCATTAGGCGTTGTGTGTGCATGTGGGGTATGTACTGTATATGTGAGATGTGTATATACTGTACAGCCATGTGTCTAGCCATGTCACTTCTTCCCTGCACTTACGTGCCGTGGAAAATGAAAGTGAATGGGGCTGGCCCCACAGCATTTTAGAAGTGTACACTGGCAGCACGTACTTCTAAAACACCCGGCATATAGCAGAGCGCACAGTACGCCCCACTATCTGCAGTGTGAACATACCATAAGGGTACATTCATGCAAATGATATGAATGCTGATTCTGGGACGGATTTAGAACCAGCGTCCAATCCGGCAGGAAACAGATTTACATTATACCCTACATAAAATTAGTGTTGTTGTTTAGATGACACTGATTTTACTTGAGTATTTTCGCCGTGCACTGTCAGCGCCTACACAGAATTCTTCAAGGCATTTTCCGCAGTAACAAAACTAAAGGATAGGAGGAAGAAATCTTCCTCGGGCAGTCTGGGTCGTTTGCTCATCGGAATTCTGCGTTTTTAAGTGCCAAATTTCCAACAAGTAAACGACACTGCCAGGGCCAATAAACCGTCATGTGAAAACACCCTAAGTGTGTAGTGTCTCTGTGTTCTATATATGTATATACACACACAATTTCCGGTGTTACCTTGTCTAATGTAGTTTTGGGGTACAGTGTGTAATGTAATAATCTCTGGGGTAACGGAGTAATATAATCTCTGTTGTACATTGTGTAATGTAATCTCTGGGGTACGGTGAATAATGCAGTTATATCTGGGATACAGTGTGTAATGAAGTAATCTCTGGGGTACAGTGAGTAATGTAATCTCTGGGGTATGGTGTAATATAATCTCTGTTGTACAGTTTGTAATGTAGTAATCTTTGGGGTACAGTGAGTAATGCAGTAATATCTGGGGTATCTTGTGTAAACTAATCTCTAGGGTACAGTGTAATGTAATCTCTTGGGTACAGTGTAATGTAATCTTTGGGGTAAGGTGTGTAATGTAGTAATCTCTGAGGTATAGTGAGTAATGTAATCTCTGGGGTATGGAGTGTAATGTAATCTCTGGGGGAGAGTGTGTAATGTAATCTCTGGAGTACAGTGAATAATGTAATTCATTTCTAGGTTTCATTGTATAATATAATACATTTTTGGGGCACAGGGAATTATATTGTTTCTTGAGTACAATGTGCAATTCATTTCTAAGGTGCAGTTAGTAATGTAATTTCTGTGGCTACCATGTGTAACATAATTCATTTCTGGTGTATGGAATGCAATAAAATACATTTTGGGGCACAGTATGTGACATAAGTAATTCCTAGGGGTTCAGTAACATTGGGTTCTTTTATTTTCCTCATTCTGGTGTGTGTATTACAAATTTAATGGAGCAGTGATGAGGGGATGGGAGGGGTTAAATTAAATTTGCTGTATTGCACAACGTTTTTTTATTTCCATGTACAGGGGGAAATATTATAGGTGGGCTGGTTCGGTTTCATTGCCAGGGCTGCTTTTTAGTCCCAGTCTGGTTCTAAACTTCAGTAATTAGAGAGCCACTCGTAACCTTACGGATTGCACCAATAGTGTTTGGTGCACAGGCTCTGCCCGGACCTGCTGGGGGAGCTCACAGCACTCCCTCAGACCTCCTAGCTGGGTTAGAGGGGGCCACTTCACTGCAGGGAGAGGAGGGGAGAGAAGGGAAGGGAGGGGAAGTGAAAGGGAAGGCGAATGAAAAGGCGACAGTGAAAATTGGCCCCCCCCCCTTTTTGAACCAAAGTTACGCCCCTGCCTTTAATCCCTTCATAGAAGTTATGGGTCCACAGTATATAGTACCTTAGAGTGCCTCTGATTTTATATGAAGGCACAGTGAAACATTCTTTATAAAGGAGAATAAGGACCTTCACAGAGGGATTCTATGATGGTTAAGGTGTGACAAACTCTCTAGTCCAAGGCAAAAATTTTAGAATGTGCCTTAACCCCGCTTAAGCCCAAGACTTTTAGCATGGCTCATATAAGGCTGTGAGGGATACTACTCCCAAAAGGTGGCACCAGATACTTCACTCTCTTCTCTAGAATCTATTTCCATACTAGTTGGTAACCATTGCATTGCCTGTAAGTTGTCCTACACCTTTATGGTGCTCCCCTAATGGAGAAACTTTACCCTCTAGAGCTACACCAAAAACCTCTCATCCTGAGAGTCAGAACCCTGCTCTGCAAGGGCAAACACCCCAAAAACAGACCACTACTAATAGGAAGCTATTCCTTATGGAGGAGTTACTAGTTTGGCTCAAAATCCCATGTCATGTTTTGAGGGCTTAAATGTGGCTTTCAGGGACGCTACTTCCAATAGCTGGTACTAGAGACCCAGCTTTCTTCCCTAGCGCTTTTTTCCATATTTCCCAGAAAGCATTTAATGCCCTAAAAGTCTCACTCCACCTTTATGGTGCTCTCCTAATGAAAAAGCTCCCCCCCCTTTAGAGCTTCATTACAAGCCTCTCACACAGCTAGCCAGAACCCTACTATGCACTTATTATGGTCAAACATCTCGAAACAGATGTCTATGGATGGGAGGGTCTTCCATATGGAGGAGTTACTGGCTTGGTTTAAAATCCCCCAACATGTTTTAAGACTTTTTAAGAGGTTGAATGTAGCTTTAAGGGATGCTACTTTCAATAGACACTAGAGACTTAACTTTCTTCCCTAGAGTTTATTTGTATATTTCTCAGAGAGTATTGCATGCCCTAAAAGTACCTTTACATTTCTATGGTGCTCTCCCAATGAATAAGCTCCCCCTCACCTTTAGAGCTAAATTTCAAGCCTCTCACGCAGCTAGCCAGATCCCTGCTCTGCACTGATGAGGATCAAACACCCCAATACAGCTGTAAATAGATGGAATGGCTTGATTTAAAATTCCCCTTCATGTTTCAAGGCTCACTAATGGGTCAGATGTGGCTATAAGGGATACTACTTCCAATAGTTGACACCAGAGACCTAGTTCTCTTTCCTAGAGCTTATTTGAAATGTTAAAGCTTTTACCCACAATATAGTGCCCTTGTAATGGACGCCCTAGTCTCGTCGTAGCTTACTCAGCCTAAGCAGAGCGACCGCCCTGAAAAGGGTGACCCCACACTTGAACCTCTCCTGAGCTATTCCTAGTTAAACAGATACCAAACAGATGACTAAGAGGGAACAGACATAACAGAAAACAAATAGAGCAAAGTCAAGTGGGCTGAAGATCAAACCAGGAGGACACGCAGTACCAAAGGAGAAGAGTTACCAGATATACACACTATGGTCCGGAACCAAAGAAATCCAAATAACAGAGCACAAACCAACTAGCCAGGATACCGAAGCAATCAAATACAGCGAGTGACAACAAGGAAGAGGTTTAAATCCCCTGCCCCATCCAGGGATTAGCCCAGGTGCATAACTCATTAAGCACCATGCAGAACCCTGGCTGAGACTGCAACAGATAGCCCTTAAAGAGGCATTAGCGCAGTAATAATAGCCCTTCTCTGCCTATCCCATGATGCAACTCTGTTGCTGGTAACTGGTTCATAACATGCATCTATTAGGATTCAAAGCACATGAACGCCACATTGTACCGTGCACAAGCCTTTTATGTATCTCTATGGCATCCAGAACATAGGAATCCCATCTGGGCCGCTTGGTGTAGTCGTCTTCTATCATCTGCATATAGCACATTGCCAAAATAAATCATCTGTTTCCCTTGAAAATAGAGCAAGAGACGTCCTGTTGAGAATGAATATCAATGACCCGTGAAGCAAGTACAACGAGATTTACTGTATCCGATCATTCATCCTATGACTGAAAAACAGGAGGCAAATAGAGAGTCAGAAGTGAATGAGCTCTTACTTGAGTGACTCCCGATCTCATTGGATTCCAGCATAGCATAACGTCAGACATTTTGTTCAAATATAGTTCACAGTATCAATCACAAAACCAGAGAATACAATGAGTGTATATGACTATTGTTATTTATTTATTTTAATCCCTTCCTGCCTCGTAGTCATAATATTATGACTCTTCATTTTTTTCCTCCCGCCTTCCAAGAGCCATAATATTTTTATTTTTTCATCTACTCTGACCTATGAGACTTGTTTTCTTTTGCCGAACAAGATGTGCTTTTAAACCCCTCAGTTTCGACCTTCCTGACAGAGCCCCGTTTTTGAAATCTGACATGGTCCCCCTTTATAGGAATCCTTTTGATACTTTTATTAAATGGTTCAGATTTTTTTTTTTTATATCACTGTGCTTTAAGTAGCCATGTCAGGGGTATAAACCTTGGGGCTCCCCGCAGCGAAGTCCGTTCCGGCATTACGGCGGGCTCACGTGAAAACCGTTGGCCTCTTAGACTCTGCTCCTTGGCATGGTCCGCTATACCAGCATCGACGCTCGCGGTGGTTTTGAAAACTCATATTCCTTTCATGTGAGAATAACTTTATGATACTTTTACCTATCCATGTGATTCAGAGATTGTTTTAGCAACCTTGGGGCTCTCCGCAGCGAAGTCCATTCTGGAATTACGGCGGGCTCATGTGAAAACCGGGGGGCCCCTGGCATTGACGCTCTCGGTGACGCAGAGGATCCACAACTACCCGGCGATCGACATGTCAGTACCTACTGACCTGCCTTTCCGTTACAATTATTTTTATTCTTTATTTTAGTAAAATGGCAAAGGAGGGGTGATTTGAACTTCCAATATTTTTTATTATTTTTTATACCTTTAAAACTTTTTTTTTCTACTTTAAAGTTGTTGTCTTACTACAAGGGTTTTTTTTATTTAAAAAAATTTTAA
>JAODAL010023866.1:0-61781 GCA_025379985.1 Phyllomedusa bahiana | reverse complement strand
GGTTATGGGCAGAGCTGAGCCTCGCAGGAGTTCTCACGAGTGATCTCTGTCCCCGGGGTAATCATCGGGGTTTCCCTCTTGTTATTGAGCTCCGCTCCCAGTAGATGATCGCCGCTATTTGTGTCGTGCCCTGAGGACTGCTGGCATCAACAAGCGCCAGTGCTGCCCCGTCCTCGGCGTCACATCACCATGGTGCCGGGGTTCCTGGGAGCTCCCGCAGAACTGTTACACCATCTACAATTAACCCTTTCCAGAGCAGGGCAGCTCCCATATCAGTAGGACTTGCCGTCCTGTACGATCTGGTGCTGGGAAGGTGGGGATCGCTGATCCGACCAAATCGTGTGAGATCCCCGATCATTCAGCTGCACATTGGGCGGGACACAGGATGCCTGCACTGGGAGGTATTCACACTATGTACTTTTCAGGACGTTTTATAAAGCATTTCTATATGCAGTGCCCGAAAACTAGTCCCTGATTCCGCCCTGTAGATGTCTTATTCCCGGCAGGATGACATTGCGCTGCCATTTCATTAATTTTGGGGTGCATCCAGCAAGTCGTGGCCAAAGTAGGTTAAAACGCAGCTGACAACTTCACACGGGGGACTGCGGCTGCGACAATTACCACCTTCTGTGCGACAACATGCGACCTGTTCACTGGCCGTGCCCGGGCCATCGCCTGACAGCTCCCTCCCGTCCTCATGTTACCGGCGGACGGTCTGAGGTCAGAGCTATCGCTTTACAAGCCGCCTCCCTCCTCACCTTGCAGGGCCGGCTGCAGCACGTCACACGGAGGCTGCGGAGCCAGAGGTGGAGGGCTCCGGGGTAGTGAGAGAGCGGCTCCCCCGTACTGAAGAGAGTGCCTGAGTCACTGACAGCTTCCTATGGCCATACAGCCTTATACAGACATATCACCCATATATATGTCTGTACATATATATGTATATATATATATACACACGCACAGCACCCAGATATATGTACATATATCACCCATATACATATATACACACACAGCGCCCAGATACATGATGCCCATATACATATATACACACACAGGGTCCAGATACATGTTGCCCATATACATATATACACACACAGCGCCCAGATACATGTACATATATCCCCCATACACATATATACACACACAGCGCCCAGATACATGATGCCCATATACATATGTACACACACAGCGCCCAGATTACATGTACATATATCACCCATAAACATATATACACACACAGCGCCCAGATACATGAGCCCATTTTACATATATACACACACAGGGTCCAGATACATGTTGCCATATACATATATACACACAGGGCCCAGATACATGTACATATATCCCCCATATACATATATACACACACAGCGCCCAGATACATGATGCTCATATACATATATACACACACAGGGTCCAGATACATGATGCCCATATACATATATCACCCATATACATATATACACACACAGCACCCAGATACATGATGCCCATATGCATATATCACCCATATACATATATACACACACAGCACCAAGATACATATACATATATCATCCATATACATATATACACACACAGCACCCAGATACATGATGCCCATATACATATATCACCCATATACATATGTACACACACAGCGCCCAGATACATAGCGCCCATATATACCACCTACATATATGTATACACACAGAGCACCCATATACATACACACACAGTGCCCAGATACATGATGCCCATATACATATATCACCCATATACATATGTACACACACAGCGCCCAGATACACAGCGCCCATATATACCACCTACATACATGTATACACACAGAGCACCGATATACATACACACACAGTGCCCAGATACATGATGCCCGTATATACCGCCTATATACATATATGCACCCATATACATACACACAGTGCCCAGATACATGGTTCCTATATATATATACACACTGCCCATATACATATATACAGACACAGGGCCCAGATACATGATGCCCATATACATATATCACCCATATACATATATACACACAGGGCCCAGATACATGGTGCCCATATATATACCGCCCATATACATATATATACAGACACAGCGGCCAGATACATGGTGCCCATATATACATATATCGCTCATATACATATGTACACACACAGTGCCCAGATACATGGTGCCCATGTATACATATATAACCCATATACATATGTACACACACAGCACCCAGATACATGGTGCCCATATATACATATATCACCCATATACATATACACACAGTGCACAGATACATGGTGCCCATATATACCACCCATATACATATATACAGACAGTACCCAGGTACATGGTGCCCATATATGCATATATCACCCATATACATATGTACACACAGCGACCAGATACATGGTGCCCTTGTATACATATATCACCCATATACATATATACACACACACTGCACAGATACATGGTGCCCATATATACATATCACCCATATTATTATTTATTTTAAAGCGCCATTGATTCCAGGGCACTGTACATTCAAAGAGGTGGTTTCATACATATGTCAAACAAGTACAATGATAACAATGAATGACTTACAACTGGCACAGAAGGGGAGAGGGCCCTGCCCATGAAGGCTTATAATTTACAGTGGAGGAGGAAAGAGACAGAAGGTGAGGGGCAGACATATGATTGGGGTAGCACAGTGACTGCTGGGTTCTTGTTGGTTACAGCCAGTCCTGAACAGATGGGTTTTCAGGTTGCTTTTGAACCTGATGGAGGTGAGTCTGATGTGTTGTGGCAGTGAGTTCCAGAATTTGGGTGAAACACGGGAGAAGTCTTGGTGAAGACCTGATAAGAGGAGAGCAGAGAAGAAGGTCCTGTGAGGAGCGGAGATTGTGAATAAGACGGGCAGCAGAGTTGAGGATGGATTGAAGGGGAGCGAGAGTGCTAGACGGGAGGCCACCCATATACGTATATACACACACAGTGCACAGATACATGGTGCCCATATACACATATATCACCCATATACATATGTATACACACAGCGCTCAAATACATGGTGCCTATATATACATATATCACCCATATACATATATACGAGCACAGCGCTCAGATACATGGTGCCCATATATCACTAATATACATATATACACACACAGTGCCCAGATACATGATGCCCATATATACCACTTATATACATATATACACACATAGCAGCCATATACATACACACATAGCATTCAGATAGATAGCACCCATATATACATACCTCACCTATAAACAAAACATAGCATATATATATATATATATATATATATATATAATATTATATATATATACACAACCTAGCATATATATATATATATATATATATATATATATATATATATATATATACATATATATAGTGCTTGTATATAGTGGGCAAAATAAATACGTCAATGTAAAATTCAGTCCACTCTATACCTCCTCGCGCCCCCTTCCTCTCTGGGATGAAGCCCCTGCTACTCTACACTTATTACCTGTATTAATTGCACCTGTTTCAACTCATTGCCTGTATAAAAGACACCTATTCACACAATCACACTCCAACCTCTCCACCATGACCAAGACCAAAAATCTGTCTAAGGACACCAGGGACAAAATTGTAGACCTGCGCAAGTCTAAGATGGGCTACAGGACAAAAGGAAAGCATCTTGGTGAGAAGGCAACAACAGTTTGCACAATTATTAGGAAATGGAAGAAACACAAGATGACTGTCAATCTTCCTCAGTCTGGGGCTCCATGCAAGATCTCATCTGGCGGGGTAAGGATGATTCTGAGAAAGGTCAAGAATCAGCCCAGAACTACACGGCAGGACCTGATCAATGACCCGAGTAGAGCTGGGACCACAATCTCAAAGATTACCGTAAGCGTCTTGTGCCGTGTACCGTGTGTTTAGAAGAAAGCGCTGTTCAGCGTGTTCTTCTATAGCGCATGCGGGGGCAGCCCTATTCATTTTCATTATCCTTGCCGCGTATACGCTGGAAAGAAGTGATATATCACTTCTTTCTTCCGCCATTTAATACATGTCGCGAAAATGGCAGGTAATCATTGCTCACTATGAGAACTATGATTACCATAATTACAGGATGTATTTCGGGGTACACTGCAGTGCAATTACCCCCCGAAATACGTGCTAAAAGACGCCATGTGAACATCCCTTGAGTAACACACTATGTCATCATGGATAAAATCCTGCAGGGCATGCGAGATCCCCCCTGCTCATTCCAGCACATGTCTAGGCCCATTTGAAGTTCACCAATGACCATCTGAATGATCCAGCATGGGAGAAGATCATGTGGTCAGATGAGACCAAAATAGAACTTTTCAGTACTAACTCCACTCACTGTGTTTGGAGGAGGAGGAAGCATGAGTACAACCCTAAAGCCACACGTACAACCACAAAGCATGGGGGTGGAAGCATCATACTTTGTGTATCCCAGCGACAGCCCCTAAACCTAAAAGATCTGGAGAAGGTCTGTATGGAGGAGTGGGCCAAAATCCCTGCTACTACAGGAAACGTCTGACCTCTGTAATTGCGAACAAAGGTTTCTGTGCCCAATATGAAGTCCTGTTTTTCTATCGTATCAAATACTTATTTTCATACAATAAAATGCAAATTCATTATTTAAGATCCTGTCTCTCACAGTTGAAGTGCACCTACAATAAAAATTACGACCACTCCATTCTTTGTAGGTGGGAAAACTTACAGAATCAAATACCTATGAAATACTTATTTCCCCCACTGTAAAATAAACATATATATGTATATAATATAATATATAGTATAAAATATATATATATATATATATATATATATATATATATATATATATCTCAAATATACACACACAGCACACATCTACATAACACCCATATATATTTACACATAGCCCTCATCAACATAGCAGCCATATATACATATATCGCCACACACACATATATATATATATATATATACAACACCACCAATATAAATATATACAGCACCCATAAATATACACAGTGCCCCAACACAAACATATAATACCCAAGTGTGTATATGCGTGTGTGTATGTACACATAGCGCCCATATATAGACACATTCTCATATATATACACACACACATCTAGCACCCCTATATACACACATAACGCCCATATACATAGCACCCATATATACACGTATATATATATATATATATATATATATATATATATACGCAGCACCCATAAGCATAGCATGCATATAAACACAGCACCCATATATACAGACACAGCACCTACATATACACACATAGCACCCCTATATATGTACATGATATCCGTATACATATATACACATAGCGCCGCTAAATATACACATAGCAAAAATATATACACACACTTAGCACCCATGCACATAGCAATAATATATACATACACACATAGCACATATCTATCTATCTATATAAAAATATATATATATATATAAATATATAATATTTACCCCAAAAAAACGCAGCACACCAGGGTTGAAAAAAATGAAAATTAACTTTAAATTTCCAAATGTCCCCTGGCATATAGCATCCATATACATACACATAGAACTAATTTTATATATATATATATATATATATATATATATATATACACACATACATACACACAATACCCACATTCATATGCACACGTAGAACCCATATATATATATATAGAACCCATATATACACACCCATAGCACCCCTATATACACGATACCCTTATACATAAACACACATAGCGCCCATATACACAGAACCCATATATGTACACATATAGCACCCCTATATATACACATCACACGTATACAGACATAGCACCCATATATAGAACCCATATATATATATATATATATACAACACACATATAACACCCTATATATACACACATATACCCATATATATAAAACCAATATACACACACACACATGTAGCACCCCCTATATATACACGGTACCCATATATACACACATAGCAGTTTTATATATATATATATATATATATATATATATATATATATATATATATATATATACATACACACATATAGCACCTCTCTATATATAACCATATAGCACCCCCTATGTATACACATGATACCCACAGACATATACACAGAGCACACACACACACACATATATATATATATATATATATATATATATATATATATATATATATAACCCATATATACACATAGCACCCCTATATATACAAATGGTGTCCATACATATACACACATAACACCCACATATATAGAACCCATATACACACAAACATAGCACCCCTATATAAACAAATGGTGTCCATACATATACACACATAGCACCCATATATACACACATAGCACCCATATATATACACATATAGCACTCTCTCTCTATATATAACCATATAGCACCCCCTATGTATACACATGAAACCCTCCTACATATACACTGAGCGCCCACATAGATAGATCCCATATCTACACACATAGCACCCCTATATACACAGCAATTATATATATATATATATATATATATATATATATATATACACACACATACAGCACCGCTACATATAAACATATATATATACAGCACCCCTATATATATACACGATACCCGTATGCATATACACACATAGCGCCCATATATACAGAACCCATATATACAAACACATAGTGTCCCTATATATACAAATGGTGTCCATACATATACACACATAGCACCCATATATATAGAACCCATATATACACACACAAACATAGCACCCCTATATATACGCACAGAGCAGCCCCAATGTGCCGCCCGAAGGCTCAGCCAAGGCTAAGAGCAGAGCAGCCGGAGCAGCGCAGCCCGCTGTCCCCTCCGCTCCACTCCCGCCTTCACATGACGCCTCTGTGCTAATAGACTGACGTCCCAGCCTGGCCCCGCCCCTCGCCAATCCCGCAGCTCCTATTGGTTGGCAGAAGGAGGGCGCTGCGCAAAAACACCTAAACTTCGAGCTGGGAGCCCAGACCCTGGCAGCAGCCGGAGCAGCTGAATGTACCAGGCTGAGGAGTGACTATGGGATGTGTGCAATGTGGAGCCTACAGGACATAAAGTGCCAGTGAGCCCTCGCACCATGTGCAGTGGATGTGGCAGCCTGTGGCATCTGGCAAGGACTATATTCCCCCACTGAGCTGGGACTGGGATTTACCGTTGGAGTAGCCGGGATTGCACTTTCTTGTGTTTTGTAGCCTGCTTCTTGGTGGAGATGGTTGTTTTCTTGCTCCTGCTGTGCATAGTGGATGGTGTGCTTTCGCAGTTAGCCTACAAGGTGCAGGAGGAGAGGGACCATGGTACTTTCGTGGGGAATATCGCTGAGGATTTGGGCTTGGACATTACAAAACTCTCCAGCCGCCGCTTCCAGAGTGCCCCCAACTCCCGGAGCCCGTACCTGGAGCTGAACCTGGAGAATGGCAAGCTGCTGGTCAAGGAGAAGATCGACCGGGAGCTGATCTGCAAGCAGAGCCCGTCCTGCCTGCTGCACCTGGAGGTCTTCTTGGAGAACCCCCTGGAGCTGTTCCAGGTGGAGATCGAGGTGCTGGACATCTACGACAACCCGCCGACCTTCCCCGAGTCGGACATCCAGGTGGAGATCTCGGAGAGCGCCACCCTCAACACCCGCTTCCCGCTGGAGAGCGCCTACGACCCGGACGTGGGCAACAACTCTCTCCGCACCTATGAGATGACGACCAACAGCTACTTCTCCCTGGACGTGCAGACCCAGGGGGATGGCAACCGATTCGCTGAGCTGGTGCTGAAGAAGCAGCTGGACCGAGAGCAGCAAGCGGTGCACAGGTACGTGCTGACTGCCATGGACGGGGGCATCCCCCAGCGGACGGGCACTGCCCTGCTCACCATCAAAGTGCTGGACTCCAATGACAACGTGCCCGTCTTTGATCAGCCCGTGTACTCCGTGGCCATGCCCGAGAACTCGCCCCCGGGCACCTTGGTGATCCAGCTCAATGCCACCGACCAGGATGAAGGTCAAAACGGGGAGGTGGTGTACTCGTTCAGCAGCCACAACTCGCCCCGTGTCCGGGAGATCTTCAGCGTCGACCCCAGGACGGGGCGCCTGGAGATCACCGGGGAGCTGGACTACGAGGAGAGCAACATGTACCAGGTCTACGTGCAAGCCAAGGACCTGGGGCCGAACGCGGTGCCCGCGCACTGCAAGGTGATGGTCAAGGTGCTGGACCTGAACGACAACGCGCCGGAGATCAGCTTCAGCACCGTGAAGGAAGCGGTGAGTGAGGGCGCGGCGCCCGGCACGGTGGTGGCGCTCTTCAGCGTGACGGACAAGGACTCCGACGAGAACGGGCAGATCCACTGCGAGATCCTCGGGGAAGTGCCCTTCCGACTCAAGCTGTCCTACAAGAACTACTACACCATCGTGACGGACGGCGTCCTGGACCGGGAGCTGGTGCCCTCCTACACGGTGACGGTGCTGGCCAGGGACCGGGGCAGCCCTCCGCTCAGCTCCACCAAGTCCATCCAGGTGCAGGTGGCCGATGTCAACGACAACGCGCCCAGGTTCTCGCAGGCGGTGTACGACGTGCCCGTAACGGAGAACAACGTGCCGGGCGCCTACATCTCTGCGGTCAGCGCCACCGACAGGGACGAGGACGAGAACGCTCATGTGTCCTACCACATCCTGGAGTGCGACATCCAGGGCATGTCCGTCTTCACCTACGTGTCCATCAACTCCGAGAACGGCTACCTCTACGCCCTGCGCACCTTCGACTACTAGCAGCTCAAGGAATTCAGATTCATGGTGGAGGCGAGAGACGGAGGGAGCCCCCCTCTGTCCAGTCACGCCACGGTCAACATCGTGATCATGGACAAGAACGACAACGCGCCCTCCATCATCTCCCCCCCATGGCCGGACCGGGACGGCCAAGGAGCTGCTGCCCAGGACTGCGGAGCCGGGCTACCTCTTCACCCGAGTGGTGGCAGTAGACCTGGACGAAGGGGAAAACGCACGCCTAACGTACAGCATCCTCCGAGGCAACGACATGAGCCTGTTCCGCATGGACTGGCGGACCGGGGAGCTGAGGACTGCGCGCAAAATCACCAGTAAGAGGGACCCCCACAGACCCTTCGAACTGGTGGTGGAGGTTAGGGACCATGGACAGCCGCCTCTGTCCTCCACTGCCCTCATCCTGGTGGAGATCGTGGACAGCACGGTGGAGAAGCTGAATGAGAACCACCGCTCCAGTAGAGCCAACGACACCGCCTTAGATCTCACCCTCATCCTCATCATCGCCCTGGGCTCGGTCTCCTTCATCTTCCTCCTGGCTATGATAGTGCTAGCCATCAGGTGCCAGAAGGAGAAGAAGCTCAACATCTACAGCTGCCTGGCCAGTGACTGCTGCGTCTGCTGCTGCTCTTGTTGCAGTAGACAAGCCAGAGCCCGCAAGAAGAAACTCAGCAAGTCAGACATCATGTTGGTGCAAAGCTCCAATGTGCCCAGTGCCACCCAGGTACCGGTGGAGGAGTCTGGCAGCTTCGGCTCTCACCACCATAACCAGAATTACTGCTATCAGGTCTGCCTAACCCCAGAGTCTGCCAAAACTGACCTAATGTTCCTGAAGCCTTGCAGCCCTTCCAGGAGCACGGATACAGAGCACAACCCTTGTGGGGCTATAGTGACAGGCTTTGCTGACCAGCAGCCTGATATCATCTCCAATGGCAGCATCTTGTCCAGCGAGGTAAGCAGCCACTTGTATATTGATGTCACGTCCACTTCTGCTGCACTCATTCCTTTCCAGTTAAATAGGTTACCATTAGAAAGAAGTTTTCCCTTGTAACTAGATGTTAC
Source organism: Phyllomedusa bahiana (assembly GCA_025379985.1). Lineage (NCBI taxonomy): Eukaryota > Metazoa > Chordata > Amphibia > Anura > Hylidae > Phyllomedusa > Phyllomedusa bahiana. The sequence continues at coordinate 51,885 of JAODAL010023866.1, read as the reverse complement.
TGATCCCTTGTTATCTGCAAATCCTCTTCCCCGCGCATTAACCACATGAAATCTCATCTATCTCTATATCCTACTATATCCTCTGCTTTCCCTCTATTTCCCAGGAACCTGCTTCCTTCATCCCTTGCCCCTCATGTACTTTCCTGTTATTGATTTATGCCAGAAATCCCGCAGTGCCAATCTACCGTAATAGATTATAATATCAAATAATGTCCTCCTCATTTTTAGAATACACTTGGTAACAATAGATTAAAGACCTCAAGGAGGCGAGGAGAGCATTTTTTTTTCTATTTAGGAAAGTCTTGGCATTAGAATTCCCCTAGAAAACTGTTGCAGCCTGTAGCCCACACCGCCTGAATGTGAATGAGGCCAGGCTGGTGCTGAACAAACAGCGAGAGATTTGCCTGCACCCAGCACTGTTTGCCAGATCAGATGTCACTGTATTTAGTGAGTTGGATTTGCAATACTTGGTCAAGTAACACTGGGAAAATGTTGTGTTCTAATAGCTCAGAGACCCAGCGAATGACAGTCACCAATTACATGCGACATACATAAGCTTTGTCACTTTTATGCATCTATGTTAAATGAAACCTGCTCGGATACAACCAGCAAATAACACATCCAGTTTGCATTTGGCAACTCTTCATGCATAACAATGACACAAAGTGCTATGTGCAAAAGGATGCCTTCTCTAAACCTATCCTATGCTGTGTAGATGTATTTCATAGGTGCTATCACTGCTAGTGGTCCAGAGAGTCAAAGTAACATAGTAGATAAGGTTGGAAAAAGACAGGTTCATCAAGTCCAACCTATAATCCTTCAGTGTGGATTCAGGTCATAGGTGCTATCACTTGTTGTTGTTCAGAGGGTCATAGGTGCTATCACTTCGTGTGTTAAGGTCATAGTGATACTCTGTGGTTAGGGGGTCATAGGTGCTATCACTTCTTGTGGTACAGAGGGCATACATATTATCACTTCTTGTGGTTCAGAGGGTCATAGGTGCCATCACTTGTTGTTCAGAGAGTCATAGGTGCTATCACTTCTTGTGGTTCAGAGGGTCATAGGTGCCATCACTTCTTGTGGTTCAGAGAGTCATAGGTGCTATCACTTCTTGTGGTTCAGAGGGTCATACATGCTATCACTTCTTGTGGTTCAGAGGGTCATAGGTGCCATCACTTGTTGTTCAGAGAGTCATAGGTGCTATCACTTCTTGTGGTTCAGAGGTCAAGTGCCATCACTGTGTTCGAGAGATGTGCTATCACTTCTTGTGGTTCAGAGGGTCATAGGTGCTATCACTTCTTGGCATTCGGAGGGTCATACATGCTATCACTTCTTGTGGTTCAGAGGGTCGTAGGTGCTATCACTTCTGGTGGTTCAGAGGGCATTGGTGCTATCACTTATTGGCATTCAAAGGATCATAGGTGATATCATTTCTTGTGGTCCAGAGGGACATAAGTGCTATCACTGCTTGTGGTCCAGAGGGTCATAAGTGCTATCACTGCTTGTGGTCCAGAGGGTCATAAGTGCTATCACTGCTTGTGGTTCAGAAGGTCATAGGTGTATCACTGCTTGTGGTTTAGATGGCATTGGTGCTATCACTTCTTGTGCTCCAGAAGGTTTTTGGTGTTATTACTTCTTGTTGTACAGAGGGTCATAGGTGCTATCACTACTTATGGTCCAGAGGGTCATAGGTGATATCATTTCTTGTGGTCCAGAGGGGCATAGGTGCTATCACTGCTTGTGGTCCAGAGGGTCATAGGTGCATCCTTTTGTGTGGTATCATTTCTTGTGGTAGAGATGAGTGCCCTCTATGTTCCTTATGTGCTCTAGCACTGGGGATATCATGCACTCTCAATATTTGATGTCTTCCAACTGCTGGGGGCCTAGGTGGCTCTGCATACACATTTCATCAATCAGTCTAGTAGCTCTGAGCTCTTTCATGTTTCTTGCAGTGACATTTAGAGCTCAATTGTGTTTCATTTATTTTTTAGAATAAACACCAACGCACTGAACTCAGTTATCTAGTTGACAGACCACGACGGGTAAACAGGTATGAACTGTGTTTCCTCATATTTTATCAAAGTAAATATTATTTGGATAAACAATGTTCTTATGATTTAATCATGTAAAAAAAAAGGTCTATCCTTTTGCAAATAAAGATACCGTACATTTTAGACTATTTGGTAAAAATATAATATGTTATACGTTCTATAAACTAGTTACTATGTATAGTCGCAAGGATGTTGTGTGAATATATGATTTTTGCCATCCCTGTGCCCTAGCCTGCCATTCTGTGTGTGTAATACTGCTGAGGGGAATACTTGTATCAGTCACATACTGTAGGTATACAGCCATTTATTGCAGCTCCCACTGTGTCCATAGGATGGCAGAAGAATATTTGATTTTCTATTTCTCCTCAATACTGTGCTGTTTGTATTTGCAGTTCTGCATTCCAGGAAGCAGACATAGTAAGCTCTAAGGATAGTGGGCACGGAGACAGTGAGCAAGGAGACAGTGATCATGACGCCACTAATCGAGGTCAATCCTCTGGTAAGTCTGATGAGAGCAGGAATCAGAATTGGTTCTTTATCCCTTTAGTGGCAAGAACTGAAATCCCAAAATGCCTTATATCATATGCCAATCCAAATGTGACAAGTAAATGGAGACCACTGTCATTCATGTATATGTCACCTAGATGAATAGGGGTAATGGAAACTACCAAAATATGATCAATGTGACTTTTTTGTAAACTAATCAATATATGATAGTGTAATTTCCAGGATGCTGAAGGATTCCAGAGAGCTCTTGAAGTTGTTTCACTACCTCAGGCTCCAGGGGATTCAGAATACAGGAAAATGTAAATTGTGATTAAGACACACAATAAACCAATATTCATAGACAGATTAGATAGATTACATAGACGGATTAGATAGGTAGATTGGGTAGTTTACATAGACAGAGTAGATAGATTAGACAATTCAATTAGTCCATAGGTAGATAGATCATTTATAGGTAATTAGATATATAGACTACAAGGAAGATAAACAATCTAGGACTACTGGACCCATAATGTTCCCACATTAGAAGCCTGAGTAGATGTGTGTTAGATAAAGAGATAACAGAAGATGATAAATATGTAGATAGATAGATGACAAATTGATAGATTGGTAGATAGATGATTGATTGATAGATAGATATATAAATAGATGGATAAATCTATTAATCAATAGCTAGATAGGTATGTAGACTTCACGGAAGAGAATAAATGTAGGACTTTGAAGTCTATGTTCCTTTTTCCTTCCTAGTTTAAATTCCTTCCATCTTTAACCCATGTTAGAAGGCTGGATAGATGTGTGTTAGATAAACAGATGGATAGATAAAAGCACGTATCATCCACCAGGCTTGCAACATTTTTTATAGTGAAAACAATGGACTGAATTGCTATTTTGTCTTGTTTGCAGTCTAGCATTAGTACTTATGAGAATTTTGACTTGGTAGACTCACTCCCATGATCCTGAATAGATCCCATAATTGAGGGCAATGTCTATAGAAATGCACTCCCCAGCTGTCTGCATGCTCTGAGTTCAGTGATATCCACACTATTACTGACGGTGGCTTCTAGCAGACACCAGGCAGAGTTTATGAAGCAGACGTTGCTGGAGATATGAGAGCTTCTGTTTTGGCCTTTGCCTTGTGTGCAGTTTGCTGCATTGTATGGGAAATCCTTTCAATAGAAAAGGCTATACTCCAGGCCCCCTTCTATTTTTACAAGTCATTAATATGCAGGCCTAATGAGAGTTCAGGAGAGCCAAGAATCCCTGGAGGTCGCTGCTCCTTGTGGGACTTCATGCTAAAGTGAACAGAGCGTCTATTTAATGTCTGGGAACCCGCACACTAACTAAGGCTTGCCAGAAGTTTACATTCAACACAGAGAATCCTTTATTTTTCCCTATACGTGGGGCTCTGATTTATTGTTGTCTTGACTTAAAGAGATCTGTCTCGACCTATTTTATTATAAAGCGGGTTATTAATGTAAGCATTTGAATAGAGCTTAGCAGCAGACAGTAGCCCTACTTTGTTGAATTTTTTTTCTCAGGTTTTCAAAGCTGATAACCCAGTCAAGCTTTAAAAAGGTTAGTTTACCAGAATAATGGCTTGTAATTAAGGAGCACAGAATATTTAATTGGCATCTGTTATGCAAATCACCAATACTCAGACAATATATGCGTTTGACTAATTAAAAAAATCTGTAATTAGACTTAGGCAAGTCTGGTTCCCAGATGCCTACTAGGCAACAAGTCATTTTACAGGTAGTAGAAATAGATAATAAATACCTTTACATATTAAGATTTAAGCAAAATAAATAGTAGATAATGGTAATAAATATTTTTCTGCGTTGTTATGTAATCAAATAAAATGGTAAACAAATTGTAAATCTAAAATGGCATATCTCATTTGATTTCATTCTGGCTTATCCTATTCTATGCAGAGTTTGATCTCAACATCTCTGTACAAAGTGCATATCTTTTGTGTGGTGTGTTGTTATATATATATATATATAACATATATATATATATATTATATATTATATTATATATATATATATATATATATATATATATATATATTATATATAGTGTGTGGTGTGTGCTTATAGATGGTAAACATGAAAATGCAAGTGCACCAAAAGCCAATAATGTACAGTTTTTACACTTTTTTTTCATTTTTACAGATATATATAATATATATATATATATATATTATATATATATATATATATAATATGCTATATATAATGCGAATATCTATCTATCTATCTATATTATCAATTATATATATATTATATATATATTATATATATATACTTGTACACTATGTACACTATGTACACTATGAAAACTTATTTAATGTAGCTACAGCCTTGAATAAAGACACAGATACTACAATGTCATGTCAGGATGAGTACTGTATTGTCATTCAGTATATGATATATATGACACTGTATATGATATGTATGCTTGTTATTTTCTAAATTGTAGATAAGGAATTCTGCCACATCAGATCTATTGCATTATCTATACCTTTGTGTGGATCCTCAGATATTGCATGTCACACAATCCAGAGACATATATGCCAAATGTTCAACCTGTGCTTCTGTACAGGGGTCAAGCAAATGAAGAGGCCTCAGTAGCATCTTCCTTCTTTCTATCAGATTGCATGTAAGGGATTGATCTAATGAACTGCATGATCCAGAGTAACTAGTGGATTGATATTTAGACTATATAGTCCAAGGCAAGGGGCTGATCTACAGTTTATGCACAGGGGCCCTCCGCTGTCTATGTCAGCAGCTGATGTTTTATGTTGGTAATCTGCTTGCTGAAGGTTTCTTTCTTTTATGACTTTTTGGATTGCCATTGATGTACTGTTTGTTTTTGTGAAAGTTGAAGATCTGTATATACAATGAAGCCAAATGCTGTTAAAAGAAGCTCGGAGGGCAGGCCTGTGGACCCTCATGTGTTTACCTTGAGAGCCATTTGGCTGACCCTTGAGATTGCTGATTGCATTCCGGACAGTTGTGAGTGTATCTGATAATTGATATTTGGTAACGTAATGGACAGATCATTAGTTACACAATATATTACGCTTTTGTTACCTTTACTTGAAAGGCAGCAGCACCAGTGATAAATCCCCAGACTCCAAGCTTAATTCCATTTCGGAAGTGGTGGTTTACAAGTTGTGTTACATGGTTACGAGTATCGTTAACCTTGCCAGTCTTTATTTATAGGATGCAGCCATGTATAGCAGTTCTGGTTGTAGCCATGATGTTGTAAAATGGCTGACTTATAGCTTCTGTCCCATCAGTGATATTTGTTCTTAGAATATGCATGTGATGTGTTATCATTGATCTCTGATCATTTGCTCTTCTTGGCAATTTTATGGTCCATTTAGTGAGTGGACATTAATTTATAACTTAAGTCTACCTGTAGTCTCTCAATTTTTCTGGCCACTGGTCTAGAGCTCTAGTTTAATATGTTCAACATTGCAGTGGGTTATTGAGCACCATGGTTGGTGATTTTAAATCAGACATGCTTTGAGGCCCACACACTGTGCATGGATTGCGGATTCGCAGATAAGGGACTGGCCTGCAGCTATCTTTCCCAGCTGAGGATGAATATACTCTCTGTATAAATACCTTCACCGTAATGAAATGATTGAGTTAGACAAGTCATTTGGAAATAATTTAGGTTTTACTCAGCCACTGATATGCCCTGCTCCACCACACCGGCTCACACAAGTTATTTCCATAATGTGATATTGCAGTTTGTGATTTGCAAGGTCATAAAGCCATAATATCAATCATTTATCAATGAGAAAACCAAAACACATTTTAGAGCAATCACTAATAGACATGGTTAGTTTATCTGTTCAGCAATAAAAGTGGAATTGCACCGAGAGGAAGATAATTTGGGTGAATTAATTATAAAATAACAGTTGCTAGGTTACTCCACCGACTTCATATGATTATTTAATTCACTTGTAACGCCATAGTCCACAGAAGTGTGCCATATAAATTAAAGGCAAATAAAAGTCACTCAGCTCAGGTGAAATTGATAATTGTTGGTCTTTTGTCTAATGAGTAAGGTTAGATGTTAGCACCATATTAATAGATGGCTTGCCCCGTGCTTTACGACATGCCAGGAAGGTATATTTAATCCTATTAAATGATTCCCCTCTCACTCTTTCATTATATTTATACTATCATATCTCACACTTCTAACACCACACTCCCAATAATAGTGTTGGATGATTCTGTAAAACTTGCTCAACTGTAGCTAAGGAATGTTAATAAAATGTGACCTTTAAATGTCTTCTCACACTTATACTGCAATTTGTTAAACTTAGGAAGAGACTATAAATAAAATGACTTCCTAGTTTATTATCTACAAGGCGATATTACCAATATATGCTGCTTGTAGCTTTCATTCTGAGCCAGTGCAATCTATTTTCCCACCCTTTCCCTTACTAACATATTCAAGCCCTTTGCCCTTCTCCCATGGAGAAGGAACAATGTCTCATGAATACATGTCTCCTCTCACATCCAGTGCTATTCACAGCTAGTTGATTTAAAATCCGTAATTTATCTTGGAGGCTTTTGCGTTCATTCCTTTAAAACCAACAAAGCCTGACAGCTGGTTATCATAATCCTCTATCTATCTATCTATCTATCTATCTATCTATCTATCTATCTATCTATCTATCTGTCTATCTACTTGTCTCTTAATATATATGTATCTATCATTTTCTGTCTATTTAATAATTATGTATTTGTTGATCATTCTGTTTATCTGTCCATCCATTTATCTATTTATCTCATATGTTTTCCTCTATCTAATATTAATGTATCTGATATCTATCTATCTATCTATCTATCATCCATCAGTTTGTTTATAAATTGATCTATTAATGCACATGTCTCTATCATAATCTGTCTATCAATGTATCTAATATTTATGTGCTTGTCGTTCATTCTGTTCATCTATCTATATATCTATTTGTCTGTCCGTCTATCCATCCATTCATCAATCCCAGATAACCTTCTTCTGTTACGTGTCTTTAATTATATTTTTTCTCAATTTTATCTCCCTGTTGCTAATAATTCACATTGGTATTTCTTCTAAAAAGGGTACTAAATTGACACTAACGAATGATTGGTAAAGCACAGTCAATCATACTTTAGGAGAAAGGTTTTCACAAAAAAAACAAAAAAACCTTACAGTTATTATTATTAATATGTTCTCTTCTCATTATTTTTATTTGCACGATAGAGTATAAAAGATTGAAGTTGTCGGTTTCTGTATAAAACCCTTTATGTTTCTTGTATCCCCTTCCTCTGCTCTTCTCGGATTCTTTAATCCCAGCTGCAGTTCACGTCTGAATTCTTCAACAGCTCACTGATCAGTAATTTATTTCCAGACTTCTGCATACTTATTATCAATGGAAGGTTAGGATGGAAGGCACAGCCACTATGTGCTACATTGCTTCATTTAAAATAAAAGTCATTACAAAGTGAGATTAATCTGTAATAAAAGCTCTTCCATTTGCTGCCCTTTACCACTTGTTGATGATTCTGCTTTTTTTTTATTTTCACAAAGTGCATTTATGGCACTGAGATGACAGAACAGTTAACATTATGAATCTAATTATAACACAGGGCATTAGATGAATACTAAATGGATATTATAACTGATTGGGCAGGAATGCACTGACACAACTCAAGATACACTAGGAGTTTATGAAAGTCATTGCTCAGAAATACACATATAGTTATACCAGACATTATTCTGATCTTTACTCACTAGGTTTAACAGCAGCCCTATGTATAAACACAGCCATGGTATCATGGGTCGCAATGTAAAACATGCCTGATCCCACTGTATGTAAGGTGCCTGCTATAGACTGATTCAACAAGTTATGTGGCTCCTTTAAAAAATATGATATTAATCATAAAAAAGCTAACATTCTCTAAAACTTTCACATTCAGTGCTAGATTATGTAAAATTCATATCATTTATATTCTTTTAAGGCCTGGTTCACATCTGTGTTCTGGTAGGATCCTCTCTCAGAGATTCTGTCAAAAATTTTGGAAAAAATAGCGCATCACGCAGCACTTTTTTACTTCATTTAAATGATGCGCACCATGACAGAAACCCTATTATAGTCCATGGAGGTCTATTGGGCGCTGTTGGTGTTCATCATGAAACAGATTCATCAGTGCTTTTATTTATTTATTTATTTATTTATTTTTTCATTTTCTATTCCTATGGTAAAACAGAAAATTGTAAGTAGGAAGTAATGATAGAGGCTTAAAGCCAACAAAGCCTGTCAGCTAGTAATCATAATTATACATCTATCATCTATCCACTTATCTACCTTGCTGTCTCTTTATATTTTTAGTTATGTATTTTCTGTTGCTTGTATAGCGCCAACAATTCCCCAGCTTCACATAAAAATTTCCTTATACCAAGCACATCACAAAAATGTGAAACATACACACTAACACTAATTTCATATAGTCTGTCTATCTATTTATCTATCTGTCTATATATCTATGTAATATCTATCTATTAATATCTGTGTATTAATAGATGTATAATATCTATCTATCGATCGATCAATCCGTTCAAAATAGTCACCAAACTCTAAACCCAAAAGAGAAAAAGGTCTTTTATTCCATCATGTCCAAAGATACAGGACCTGATGTATGAAAGCTATCTAGGTCTAAGATTTTCTTTGTTGCCCTTAGCAACCAATCAGAGCTCCCCTTACATTTTATAAAGTGCTCTGAAAAAATGAAAGGGACACAAGTCTTAGGCCTAGTTAGTTTTCATGCATGTCTCCCACAATGTTTCAGCTCTCTCGTACAGTATGTTTAAACGGCATTTTGCGGCGCATGCAGTACGCACCGCATGAGTGGCCAGCGCGTACTTCTAACGCATGGGGAGGTGCATCCCCATTCACTTGCGCTATTATGACCCAAAATAAATTCTGAAAGATGTTGTGTGAACATAGCCTTAGGGTGCTTTCACACAGTGCGTTTTTCGTGCTTTTTTGGCAGAAATGCACAGATTTAAACTGCCTTTATTGCTGTGCATTTCTGCAAAAAACGCACCACAAATGCCCTGTGTGAAAGTACCCTTACAGGCTTTGTCAAGCTCAGAGAGAAAATTGTATCTTTGCACATGAAGGAATAAAACACCTTTTTCACTCTTCATTTTGGATTTGATTTTTTTTAATGTTTACTTTCTTAGGACCCTTAGGCTAGGTCTACAAGGCAGTGGACAAAAAACAACCTGCAAACCAAATCCTAAAAACGTTCATACAACTGAGTATTTTTGTCCACTGCCTTCAACAGCTGCTGAAAAACCGTCCGTTTTTTGCAGAGATGCACAGTAATAGATTTGCTATGTATTTCTGCAAAGAAAACGCCAAAAAATGCAGCAAAAAACTTCCGGTGCTTTACGCAGACTCTAATAGTACATTTTCTGCCCTGCTCAGTCGTTTTTTGCAACATGCAAACAACCAGCAAATAAAACGAGCAGAAAAAAAGACGTTTTGTGGAGACAACAGGATGTTTTTACTATACAAGTCTATGGGACCTATTTTCAGTTGTTTTTTCAGCATTTTTATAAAACGAAAACCGCTGAAAAAACGGGACGTTTTTCTGTGCTGTGGAGACATAGCCTTAGTCAGCGTTATTTCTGCTGGCAACCACTTATTGGTGAAGTGCTGCCTTCTTTTTATCTATTTGTCGATCATTCTGCTCTATCTATCTGTCTATCTGTCTGTCTGTGTCTGTCCCTCTATCTATCTATCTATCTATCTATCTATCTATCTATCTATCTGTCTGTCTGTCTGTGTCTGTCCCTCTATCTATCTATCTGTCTATCTATCTATCTATCTATCTATCTATATATATATGTCTATCTATATATCTACCCTGTTTCCCCAAAAATAAGACACCCCCGAAAATAAGACATTGCATTTTTTTTATGCAATTCAGAGTTTGGCTGCTTATGCTGATGTTTGTGATGAAATTACTACAGTATATTAATAAATGTTGATCTTTTGTTCAACAATAAATGTGAATTATAGTTCATAGAAAAATAAGACATCCCCTAAAAATAAGTCTTAGCTCGTCTTTAGGAGCAAAATTTAATGTAAAACTCTATCTATCTATCTATCTATCTATCTATCTATGTCTGTCCCTCTATCTATCTATCTATCTATCTATCTATCTATCTATCTATCTACCCTGTTTCGCCGAAAATAAGACACCCCCGAAAATAAAACATGGTGCATTTTTTTATGCAATTCAGAGTTTGGCTGCTTATGCTGATGTTCGTGATGAAATCACTACAGTATATTAATACATGTTGATCTTTTGTTCAACAATAAATGTGAATTATTGTTCATAGAAAAATAAGACATCCCCTAAAAATAAGTCTTAGCTCGTCTTTAGGAGCAAAATTTAATGTAAAACACTATCTATCTATCTATCTATCTATCTATCTATCTATCTATCTATCTATCTATCTATCTATCTATCTATCTATCTGTCTATCTGTCTGTCTGTGTCTGTCCCTCTATCTATCTGTCTGTCTGTGTCTGTCCCTCTAGCTATCTGTCCCTCTATCTATCTGTCCCTCTATCTATCTATCTGTCCCTCTATCTATCTATCTATCTATCTATCTATCTATCTACCCTGTTTCGCCGAAAATAAGACACCCCCAAAAATAAAACATGGTGCATTTTTTTTATGCAATTCAGAGTTTGGCTGCTTATGCTGATGTTTGTGATGAAATCACTACAGTATATTAATACATGTTGATCTTTTGTTCAACAATAAATGTGAATTATTGTTCATAGAAAAATAAGACATCCCCTAAAAATAAGTCTTAGCTCGTCTTTAGGAGCAAAATTTAATGTAAAACACTGTCTATCTATCTATCTATCTATCTATCTCATACTTGCCAACTTTTGAAAGTGGAAAAGCAGGAGATTTGAAGTGGCGCGCACTGTGGCAAAAAAATTGCATGGCCACATCCATCTTGTTGGCGAGCCACACCCCTTTTAAAAAGCCACACCCACTCCACCTAACTGCGTAACGGCTCTGGAAGAAAACTAGGTTGTTGCCCCCACTATCCTGGTAGTAGCCCCCTTTATCCAGGTAGTGCCCATTATAGCCAGGTAGTAGCCCCTATAGTCAAGTAGATGCCCCTTAAAGCCAGGTAGATGCCCCTTACAGCCAGGTATAACCCCCTTGTAGCCAGGCAGTGCCCCTTGTAGCCAAGTATTTCCCCCATTAGTCAGGTATTGCCCCCTAAGGCCAGGTCTGCCCACTTGTAGCCAGGTATTGCCTCTTGTAGCCAGGTAGTGTCCCTTTGTAGCCAGGTATTTCCTCCATTAGCCAGGTATTGCCCCCATTAGCCAGGTATTGCCCCTTGTAGCCAAGTAGATGCCCCATTAGCCAGAAAGTGCCCCCATTAGCTAGACAGTACCCCTTGTAGCCAGGTATTGCCCTTTGTAGTCAGGTAGATGCCCCCATTAGCCAGACAGTGCCCCCCCATAGCTAAACATAATAAAATTAGAAAATCTACTTACCTCACCAGGCTCACTGCAGCGCGGCCAGGTCCGGAGGCTGCCGACTGAGTAGTCTCAGCGTCGCAGGGGATGTGAGTGCAGCCGCGCGTCACACCTCCTGCGACACTGAGGTGTATGTACAGCGCCCACAGGGCGCTGTGCATACAGGGGAGAAGACAGGAGGGAAACGATCCCTCCTGCCTCCTCCCTGCACAGTGAGACTATCCGCTTCACCCGCCTATAGGAACGGCCCGGCGGCACCAGAGTAGCGTCCTGATGCTACTCCGGCGCCGCGGTCATTTAAAGAACCCCTGCTGCCTGTTGGCGGCGGGAGGTCCGCCGACTCTGCCAGGGTGGCGGGAGGGGTGACCCCCATTAGCGGGATCCCCCCGCCAAAAGCGGGAAAGTTGGCATGTATGATCTATCTATTATCTATCTATTATCTATCTATCTGTCCTTCTATCTAGCTATCTAAACTAATTCTGTCTAAGATGCTTATCTATGGCTATCTTATCTTGTTGTGGTTTTAGTACAAGTATTTTGGATAACCAGTCAGAATATCAGAGTCAATGCCCAGAACACATTGGACCGCATTTATCAATACTGTCTTTGTTGCCTGTAGTAACCAATCAGAACTTAGCTTTGAGTTTTCTAGAGCAATTTAAAAAGTGAAAGCTGAGCTCTGATTGGTTGCTGTGGTCAACAAAGACAGTCCTACTGCTAGACAGTTTTCATAAATGTGGCCCATTGTATTTCTGAAGTAAAATAAAACAGAAAAACTGATGCCTGTTTTTAGACCTTTTTATAACCATTTTAGTAGAAAAAAAAGCTAAAATGTATGTGTTGTTTGGTCTGCTGTGTCAGAGCTTGTAATATGTCTTGTAGCATATTCTTATAAAGCTGTGTGCACACAGTTGGTATGGGGCGGCACATTAGCATACATATGGCATTGTGTACACAAGCATTACTGCACAATTATAAACAACCCCACCGTGCATGCCTGTGCAAATCAATCATAGGCCTGAGCCTTACACTCTAAACGTGTCATTGCTGTTCTTCCAGCCGAGCAAATGTTTGGTGCCAGTGACAAATTGAGGTCATATATTGGAAAAACACATTCCAGGGTATTATAGGTTATTTATACACTATACCTTGTGATGCTTAGCTTCAGTACAAATATGAATGTGATTGAAGGTAAAGGAAAAACTCCAGAGAAAGTATGGAAGCTACGTCACACTAGCTTAGAAAAACAGATTTAAAGTAATCAAAATGTCAGATGTCACTCAGAAAGGTTTAATAGATTTAGGAGAGATAGGAGAGAACAGCCCGGAAGCTGGTGAAGACATGTGTTTGCTGGAATAGATCTAGTGATTTGTCAATCGTATCAGCATCCACATCTCACATTACATGAGCACTGAAAGCAGCTGATCATGGGCATTTGCAATCGAAGCTGTCTGGATAAGAGGTTGCAGGAGGCATGCGACAAACAGGGGAGACTGAAAGAAAAAATGTGAAGATGAGAGGGAAAAGGAAGAATGAAAGAGAAAGAAAGAGATAGATTTAAATAGAAAGAAAATAAAAAGGGAGGCGCATGGAGAGATAAGAAGGAGGGAAAGAAGGAAGGAAGCAGGGACAGAAGGAAGGAAGAAAGGTGAGAAGGAAGGAAGATAGAAAGGAATGAAGGAAATTAGAAAGAAAGTTGGATTTCATCCGTGCTGTTTTAATGTATTCAGTTTCATTGTGAAAAATGACAGAAAGAAGCTCCTGTTGGAATCATCATAGATCCTGGAATGTTGTGGGAAAATTTGTATTTTCAATAAATGTTTCACCTTGGCAATGTAAGAGCCTCTATAGAACATTCTATGTATTTGTCATATAAGCTTCAACCAATTAAATCTCACCAGAGTGGTGGACATTAGAGTTTTGATGTAGGGATGAATACATTACTCAATGATATTGACCTTTCTGGTACTTCCAGAATCCTGACTGAAGAACACAGTTTCTACATAACTCGAAGGCTATTGTGAATTCTATTAACGTGTGATGTAAATGGCAATGTAGCTAATTGGGGAGCTGGAACTCCAATTTATGTAATCCTTTATCATTTATCAACTTGATCTATGGAGAATATAATGAAGGGTACTTCAATGCAGCCAGCCACCAAGTGGAGATTATCAAAAGATCATGTCAAAATTGATATTTCTGGCTGATCTTAGAATCCCCAATCAGTGTCATGATTTTATCACGGCTTTAAATCAGTGCTGTCAAACGGGTACATTCTCTTATCAACAAATAATTAGTATGAAAAAGAATTCATCTAAAAGTATAACAGCTGCATTGGCTTGACTGTGTGATCTGTGATTGTGCGATTTGCCTTAATTGATTGAAATGTACTCCTACAGGAACTGACCTGTTCTCCAACTGTACAGAAGAGTGTAAGGCTCTGGGCCATTCGGACCGCTGCTGGATGCCTTCTTTTGTCCCTTCTGATGGACGCCAGGCTGCTGATTATCGCAGCAATCTGCATGTTCCTGGCATGGACTCTGTTCCAGACACTGAGGTGTTTGAAGCACCCGAGGTGCCTCCAGGAGGGGAAAGATCCTTTTCTACCTTTGGAAAGGAGAAGGCATTACAAGGGCTGGCAGGAGTAGGCAACGGCAGTGGAGGAGGGAGTACACAGGAGAGAAAGGAGCTGGATGGTCTGCTATCCGGAACCAGAGCGCCTTACAAGCCCCCCTATCTGAGTAAGTGCTTGTTATCTCCTCTTTAGTTCAAATACATCAAGGAAGACTTGATAAAATGGGGAGGAATTACTAATAGCAACAGTTCAGTTGGTGCCTTAATTTTACAACCTGTTTTCACAGGTGTAGAATTATTGGCTGCTGTGGGTTTTGTTGCTGTTTTTATTTTCACCATTCTTTTGGAAATCTATATGCTTATAACACACACCATTTGCCCCCATTATTTGTATAGGGAAGACCATACAATCTCTTCTTAATTTGTATTTTTTTTTTTTTTTAAATCTATATGTAGCACTGTCTTTTGATTATCATTACATACTTTTTTGAACATTTTGCTTTGGCTTGCTTCTAATAGAAACACATGGTCAGTATAGAGCGATTTACATTATGAAAACGTAAGCCCCATTCAGACCACTCTTTTGTGTATTGTGTATAGGATGGGAAATAGAGCAAACATAAAGAAGTCCAAAAAAGACAACGCTTGCAATATAGTTTCCTATGGTTTAGCCACGGTATACACTTGGATACCTTTTTTTAAGATTTCTTAATGGAGCCTCAAAACGTGATGTGAATGGGGCCTTATTTGGTCTTAAAAACTTGGAAAAGTTACCAGATTTCACATTTGGTTATGCATCATGACCATTATTATTATATGGTTTTTAAAATTTGTGGTGTGGGAATTGGCATGAGTCCTCAGTTAAAGTAGGCTGTAAAAAAGAAAACGTGTAATTATAATGAACAGATGCTAACTTTCTAACAACTCTTGCATAAAGTCAAAAGTACAAGCAAATATAAGAAACTTGTAATATATCTTATGAGAAAAAAATGCCTTTTTCTCCACTTATCAGGTTGTTTCCAACCTCATTCCTCCCCCTAAACACATCTGGAAAATCTTCTAAAATGTTTCTTGGAAGGGATTAACTGCCCATAAAAATCTGTAGAGAGGAAGAGAGAGGTACAAAGTAAAACTTGGCTAGAAAGAGCCAGAGATGCTGCTGAAAGCTGTAGTGTTAGATCTCACCCCAGTGCTTAAAGGGGTTTACCACAAAGTAAAATTGATGTGGGAAGCTTGCAAATGAAATAACAAACATTTTCTCCATTTGTCATTATTAAAAATTCTGGACCATTTTTGTTTTAGATGCTCCTTTAGTGATCCATTGTTTACAGCTTGTCTCCAGGGGATACGACCAGGGCTGAGAGCTTCTCAATCCTGGTCAGACATGCTCAGACATCACCTCTCCTCTCAGGCAGCTACTGAGTGTTCAAACCCCAGGTGCTGTCATTGTACTCCCATTCTCTGTACTGCTTAGTAATTAGTCAAACAGTGCAAATAAATAAAAAAGAAACCTCAATCAGTTATGTGCATTGATAAAGAGAAAAAAAAACACAGGTTTGGTTCCTGCAAGGATTTGGATCTAGGACCCTGGTGCCTGGAGGCAAAAACTTTACCTCTCAGCTACTCACAATGCTTTACATAAACAGACCTTTCTTTGACTATAGAGAGGAAAGGCCTGGTGATGCCATCCTGCTGAGTCACATGATAGGTAATTCAAGCAAATCACACACGCCTCATTCTGAGCACACAGAGCTGAAGAGCTGGATGCAGGAGGTATGAAATGAGATTGTGGCAAAACCCCTTTAATTCACAGCTGCACTGGTCAATACTGCTCTATAATTTCCTCCATGCTACTGCTGCTGCTTAGAAAGGTATTCTACAGTAAGGTTAGATCTACACAGCACATGTTTTTCTTCGGATTTATGACAGATTCAGTATTTAGAATCCGCCAAAAATCTGACTGAACACCGCAATGAAGAATCTGTGCTGTAGTTTACACAGCACTGATTTTATCCGGTTGGTTTAAAAATCTGCCGGATTCTAATGGATTTTCAAATCTGCCGGATCTTCCGCAGGATTGCAGTCGGATTCCCGTATATTCAATGTACGAGGCCAATGGCAAATCCGACAACCGACCGCAGTTTTTAGCGCAGGTCTGCGCCGAAAACCGTAGTCCAGCGATGCTGCAATGCCGCCGGATTTTGAATGCTATTTTAAAATACTGTATGCTGTGTAGACATAGCTTAATAAGGGGAGCAGGATCCCCACGTGTGTATAAGAAAGAAACATCATAGCAGCTAGTTTTCACCCACTGGCTATGGGACAAAAGTAAATTTAAGATGGAGGCTGCAAAGGGGAAAAGGAAAAAAACGCTATGTACAAGTTATATAAAAATAGGACTGCTCCTTATGAGCATACATAACAGCTGGTCCTAAACGTTTACCTGAAAGCACAGGTATGCTTTAAAATTGTCAACATTTTTGTATAAAGTGGAATCCAGAACCAAACTGTGCAAAGGTCTGATCACAATTGTTCTACTGTAGCATTGAAATAACAGAGTCAATTTGTTTTAAATTAAGTTTGGTAATTCGGCATAATGACCATAATCATGAGTTCGGTATTATTGTAGATAGTCTAGGAAGGTGTGTATAAATAAACAAATATTATATATTAAATAAACCTATATAATTATAATTAATAATGTTATTATTAGAAACTGTGGCATTTCAGTTATTTTATTCTAAGTAAATAACTGATAGAATACAGAAAAAAAAAAATTAGACATCTGTGAGTGGGTAGCTTTATATTACCATATGATATCAGAGCTTATCTCTACTGTATGCTACATATTTGTATGGTTGTAAATTGTATAATACAGAAATAAGTAATTAGTGAAACAGGCCTGTTTTTGTGTCAGCATGACACTTGGAGTGTGTCTATCCTATTCCTCTTTTTCTTTATTGGTCTCATTATCTCAGTTTATTTTATGTATTCTATTTACAGTGTTTTCACAATTTTTTTTTACCTTGTCTGACAGTCCCATTCTTTCTGTCTATCAATACTTACTGCTCTGGGCTCTTCCTTGTAAACCATTGATGGATTTCATCACTCTCCTCCCACAGGATGCCTTTGTACTTCACACCCTTTGTTCTCTTTGTGAAGTAAAGCTCCATCATAATCCTTTCCTATTTCTATATTTTCCACCCACCTCCTTTTTACCCTTTCTTCTGCTTTGACCTCCTCATTACCCCTATTTTTACTCACTTTCCCTCACCTTAATGTTACCAAATGTATTCAACTTTTCTGTTTGCTATATAGTATTAGTAATTGAGTCATGCCTCCTAATTGTTTTTCTATTTAGGTCTGTTAATATTTTACTCCGACAATTTTTACTGGTGAAAAACCGTGATACCACTCTTTTAAAGTAGTTTTCTACAGACTCAATGTAACATTCACATTACCATTTTAATTTCCCCCAATTGTCTGGGTGTTATAATGGCTCTGACAGGATTGTAGTAGGATGAACAATGCTACTATTATTATTATTATTATTATTATTATTATTATTATTGTTATTATTATTATTATTTTAGAGCACTCTTAGGGCGCGTTCTCACGGCACAGGACAAATCCGGCCGGTATTTGTCCTGTTTTGCGGCTATCCCCACGGCCGCGGGGAGGATGGCTTTTCTCCGCGATGAGCGGAGAAAAGCCCTCCCCCTTCACATTGGCTTGCACAGATTCCGTCCGAAAACCGGACGGAAGATTGTGCAAGCACAATGTTTTGCAGGCGGAAAAAGCGCCGGATGGAAAACCCGTGCAGTGGGGACTGCTGCACTGGTTTTCCATAGAGCCCCATTGTGCTAATTTTCAGCCGGTTTTTCAGGCGGTCTGCAAAACCGCAAACCGGCTGAAAAAACGGCCGAAAACCCGTGCAGTGGGGACATGCCCTTAGTTCCAGAGCACTGTATATTCCAGGGGGGTTATACAGTATATATATATAACATAGGTCAAACAAGTTCAAAGGTGACGATAACTAACAACTGGACCAGAGGGAGAGAGAGCCCTGCCCGTGAGGGCTTACGGTCTACAGGGTCATGCTATGTCTTCCTAGATAGTTCAAGACTATATATTTGGTCTAAAATATATAAAAGGACACACTTCAAGCCTAGTACAAATGAAAGAACTCTAAATTACGGCAAATATAAATAATATTAGGGCCCCACACAGCTGAAGAATCTGGACCCCCATCCATTACCAGTTCCTATCTTGCAGTATACCAGTGGACCTATATATATACATATATAATTATAGAGTAGTGCCAGTACTACCCTGATGGCGCCCCTGCTCTTGATAAATACCATGTCTGTATATGAACGTCTAGACCTATTTGCTAATGACTTCCACAGTCTCCAGCTCCGTTTAGCAGAGTGTTTTTATTAAAATATTGCTGTGTGCTAGATTTCATTGCATTATTTAGGGTTAAACACTTTTGACTGACAATAAATAAAAAGTCATTTATAAGCTCCAGATGCTAGAGGCCAGGGCGTGTGATGCATGCATATTGACTAAGCGAAGGACTTGGCAAGCGTAAAAGAAGGTGATGTTATTGAGATACCTTGATCAAGGGTATATGTAAACTGACTGCTTGTAAATGACAAACAAGTAGTGTGATGATTTGTTACAGCGCACCGAAGCTACAGGTAGCTCATGCACTAGGCATATGATTTTTTATTAGCTCCAGCTTTTTTGTTGCTGTAGGTGACATTGGAAGAAAAAGAATAAACCTTTTTGTTTTGTAAATTGTTTTATCTTAAATCTGAAATTTAGAATGAAATAAGGATAGTAGTCGATCCAGGCACAACTTTTTTGTTTAGTTTTATTTTTTTCATTTCTATGAAACCTAAAGTTGACTGGTGGTATTGGTTAGGATACCGTGAAAATTTAACCCAATATATACACTTTCTATATTGGACATAAAAGCATGGTAGATGATACAATACATAAAACGTGTATGCTCGGTAAATAGAGACAACATAGTCCAAATTGGAGCACATTTGCTTTATTGATTTTTATGGCACTATCACAACCCCAACTCCAAGGTATCTGTCTAGATAAATTTTTCACAGTATCCCAACAGCTACCATGAACATGGGCCATAAACGTGATGAGGCCTAAGCATCAGAGATATCTAGAGATCATGAGGCACATGTACCAGAAATCACACGGAAGAACTCTACAGAAAACGTGACATGGCTGCTTAAAACAACATTTTTGGTAAAATTCATATAATGGTTTTAACTGGCACAATTCAAATGAAGAAGAGTGTTCATAGCACTGTTTAGCTTTTATGGGACAGCCATGCCTAAGGGTGTATTCCCACATTCATTTTTGTATGCACTTTCTGAAAGCCAGGAACAGATTATAAATGGAGGGCGCCTTAAGGCAAGATGGCGACTTCCCATTTTAAATCCATTCTTGACTTTATTTTCTAAAAAGCCATTAATTAAAAAACCTGAATGTGGGAATACAACCTAATTCTTTAGTTTAAAAAATGGGGACCCCAAAAAAATTAGGGGGGCAGTTATTTGATTTTTATTTTTGTACCCCCTTTTATTCTGCTTTTTGTTTTCCCCTTTCAAATTGTTTTTTTTGATTTTTCTACAATCGGGGGGGCCCGGGTTGCCAACTAACAATTTACAATACTTTTTCAAAAAAGATTTTTAAAACGGTGTCTTCAAAATAAAAAGGGTAATGCCACGGGAAAATATTACCAAAAGTAAAATGGATTTAAGCCCCTTTTAAAAAACATAAAATTCAGTTTTTGGGTATGTGGTTTTTAATTGAAAAATTATGGGTACACCTCTATATTTCTCTACATTTATACTAATGTTTTACATGAACTCCACAAATTTTTGGTACTGTGTTAAAGGGCCCTAAACTTCATATTGTATGATGGCCAATCTTTTTGTATTAAAATTGGTCCAGCAAAACAACAATGCATTAAGAAAAAAATTGGCCCTTTAAAGGGGGATGTCCCGGGAATGATACTTGAGATATAGGGCTGAAATGAAAACAATTGGTAAAGGGGGGACAAGGGATATTTTAGTACTTCTAAATACTTTTAATCAGTTATATCAACACCTTGTTATTCTTTGAGGTCAAGTACGGTATGTCCAAAGAGCGCTTTGTGTAGGTAGACATGTTTTAAAATCTATTCAGTTTTTTTAGAGGGGGGGATGTTTAAATGAAGAGTGTTTTTTAAAGGGGGGGAAGAGCTCGGAAAAAATTTGGTGACCCATTCCCTTTTTTGTTTGGGGAGTAAAGAAAAAAATATAACACTGATAATGTGCAGTTTACTTTTTTAAAGGATTTTTTTTTCTTATTTGTATAGTGAAAAGGGGCCTTTTGGGTCCTAAAAAAAGAGTGAAAAGGGGGTTTAAAGGGATTTTTGAACGGCCCAGTGCCAAAAATCACCCAGTAAAATCTGGGGGTAAACTAAAAAAAATTTTGATTTTCCTTAAATGGTTTTGATTCACAATGTAAAGTGGTGGCCTAAGAAAATTGTGTTGTATATATATATATATTTATTTTAAAATATATATAATAATTCATACTACACTTTTCCCTATTTCTACTTTTACTACACTGAGCGTTTGGGGCAGAGTGCTTATTTTTCCCCTGTTTTCTTTATTTCTATGCAGTGTTTAAACCCGGGAAGTTTTTACTCTCTTAAAAGGTAGCTCCTTGGTATGCCCATGAAGCCAATGAGCCCCCTTTAAAAACCCAAAAGAGGGGGACACCCTCAGTTACTCAATATAAAAGGTTCATGGGAAATTTCCCTTTTAAAAGAACTAAAACTATATCAGTAATTTGGATGGCGGGGTATTCCCCCGGTTTTTCCCCCGGCCTGGGGTCACTGAAATTTTTTTTTTAAAAGAAAAATTGGCTATGTGGAGATTTTGATGTTTGCATTCTAATACCACCATCCTGTTTAATGGCTTTGCTGAGTCAAAGAGGTAAATCCCACAGAATCTCACACTTTCCTCAAATACTCTAAAGGGTTTTTCTTTTTTTCACAAAGTGTTTGCCCAAGTGAAAGGAAATCTTTGCCAAATATAACCCCCTTATTTGTTCTTAATAATTTTTTTTTTTTTTTTTTTTGTTAAAACCCGGTTTTTCTGGGAAAAAGGAAAAAAATTATGGGGAATAGGGGATTAAAAAAGGGGGTTTTTTTCCAGACATCTAAAATTCAAATCCCTTTTAAATTTGGTATTTTAAAACGGGCCAACATTGTGAAGGCCCCTTTCTACTCCCAATTAAATAAAAGTTTTCAGGCACTTTGGGAGGCATGGCCCTTCCCCAAGGTTTTGTAAAATAGAAAACCCACGGCGGGTTTTCCGGAATTTTAAAAATTTAAAAATTTTCAGCCGTTTTTTTTAAATTAGATAAAAACAAACAGAAGAAACCCCCCAGGGGCCATAGAAAAAACCCGACCCCAAAATTAGTCCCGGACGCTTTTTCGGGGGGCAATTCACCCTTTGATCAGGGGATTTCCTAAAGGGACCTTTTGAAGGTTTTTTAAATCTTATCAAAACAAAAGACATTAGCAGCGGGTCCTGTATGTTGTAAAATAAGTGTCTCCAAAGCTACCAAAGATCTAGGGAATTTAAAGATTGAGTCAAAAACCCTTAGACTTTTTTGTCGTTCCTTAACCCATTAAAAGGGAACCTTTAGACGTATCCTTTCGCCCCGGTCGTTTGGGGGTTAAAGCACCTGGACGTATGGATACGTAGGGGATTCACGGCCCCCCTCTAAACAAAAGTTCCCCGGCGATCGGTGGGGGGGGTTTTCTCCCTGTATATTACAGCTGAATCCCGGGGCTTGGGGGCCCCGGACCCCCGGAAACGCTCCCGGGGGGGGGGCCCGGGTTTAAACCCCCTTTAATTATCGCGACGATCGGGTCGCAATTAATTTAAGGCCCGGAAAAAGGCGGGGAAGGAAAGTTTCGCTCCCCCCTTTGGGGTCCCCTGTCGGCCCCGGGCAGCGGGCGAAACGGTACGGGGGGATGTGAAAGCCCCTTTCCCCTCTGACGGAACACCCGGAAAAGGGCGGGAGAAATCCCTTTCCAGGTTGCCCAAAATAAAGCCAGGGAATTGCCGTTTTGGCCCCTGTGGGCATGGCCCGGGGCATGGGTGACGGGACAGTTTTTCTTAGGAACCAGTCAAGAAACCCAAATTTTTTTGAATGATTTTTATAGAATGGAAGAGATCTAACGACTCTCTTTCAAATCCCCTAGGGGAAAAATTAAAAAAAAAATTTGTGAAAAAGTGAAAAAAAGTAAAAAAAAGTGAAAAACAAGAAAACCACAAACTCGAAAAAATAAAAAAAAATTCGTAAAATCCCCTTTCCCCCTTTACAAAACCCCCAATCCCCCCAAAAAGATCAAAAATAAATAAAGTACCCCCTTATTTGGTATCGCCGCGTCCCGAATGACCTCCCCCTTTATAAATGTGTCATGTTCCTTTAAACCCTTTACGGGGGAAGCCAAAAAAAAAAAAAACCCAAAAAAACCCATCACGGGAATTAAATTATTGTTCATCCCGGCAGCAAAAAAAGGAATAAAAAGTGTCAAAAAACCCTAAAAACGCCAAATTTTTGTACCAATTAAAAAACGCAGTTCACCCCGAAAAAAAAAAAGGGCCCCTTTTTAAAAAAGCTCTGTATCCGGGGAAAAATTTAAAAATTTGTTTTGCTCTCAGAAGTTTTAGCATAGGCATAAATTATTTTTTTTACACACAAAAAAAACCCCTTTTCTTCTTTTTTTTTTAAAGTGCTTCAACAAAGAAAAACTAAAATTAAATAGGGTATCCCAAAATAATCGTTAGTGCCCAAAATTTAAAGCTAATTTAAATCCCCGGATACTGAAACGTTGACCCCCCCCTGGAAAAATAAAAAAAACAAACCACAAAATTTAGGATTGCAGTTTTTTCTTCCCCCGGGCCCCCAAAAAAAATGGATTTAAAAAAAGCGATAAAAAAAGGCCTTTGTCCCCCCAAAAAAGGGTTACTTTTTAAAAAGTAAGCCCCTACACAGCTCCAAGCACAAAAAAATTTTTTAAAATTTAAAAGGTTCAAAACTATGGGGTGAAAAAAAACGAAATTTTCCGGGTTTGAAAAAAGTGTTTTTTTGGGTATAAAAGCATTAAAAACTTTAAAAAAAAATTTACAAAATTGGATATCGGGTTTAAACGTTTTACCTGCTGAGTAAACCCTACCATGCCCATATATACCGAAACATTTGCCCGTAAAAAAAAATTAAAATAAAAAACATTTAACCAAAATTCTGTATTTTTGTTCAAAACATCTCAGAAAAACCTTAAAAAAAAAGTGAACATACCCACCCTATGCCCCCCCATAAGGGGTACCAAAAAAAAACTTAAACTCATTCCCCCAAAAAAAAAGGCCCCTTTAAAAAAACCCACTGAGCACACAGAAAAATAAAAAATTTTAATGGCTGTCAGAATAGGACAAAAAAAACACAATTTTTTTTTAATCAAAGTTTTTTAAACTTTTTAAAAAGAAAAAAAAACCCAGAAAAAACTATAAAAAAATCTATTTTCATTGTAATTGTACCACCCCCAAGTAAAGTTATCACATCATTTTAAAAAGCCCCGGGGGGAATGCGGAAATTTTTGGAAACTCAAAAAACAATGACCGAAAGGGGCGTTTTTCCCCCCTTTTTCTTTCCCCCCCAAATGCTAAAAAAAAAAAATTATGGAACACCTTGCATCCAAAAAATGCACAGTAAAACCCCTAGATGAGTCCCCTGAGGGGTGTTAAATTCCCAAAATTTGGGGCAAACTTTTTGGAAGGTTTAAATTTTTTTTCCCTGTCCCTTTGGGGGGGCTTTGCAAATGCGACAGGGGCCGAAACCAAAATCTGGTTCCCCAAAACCCCCAATTAGCGCCCCCTTTCCCCCTTTTACCCCTGCCCATGCGCCCAAACAGCATTTTTACCCCCCATGTGGGTTTGCCGAATTTGGGAAAAAATTTGTTTTTAACAAATTTTGAGGGTTTTTTTTTTCCCCGGGGGTTTCCCTTTTGTATTTTATAAAAACTTTTTTTAAGCAAAAAAATTTTGCGGGTTTAAATTGAAAAAAAAATTTTTTTAAATTTTTACACCCTTTAAATGCAAAAAAAAAATTTTGGTAAAAACACGTGTGGGGTCTATTACTCAGTGAAACCCCCGGGATATTTTCCCATTAAGGGGTTTTTATTTTCCAATTTTGGGGTTAATTTTTAAAGGGGTTTTTTTATTTTTTTTATCCCCTTTTAGGGGTGCCCCCAAAACCCTGAAATGGGCCTAAATAAAATGTATTGAAAATAAACCCCCCAGAGAATAAAAGGTGCTCCTCCTATTCTGGGGCTTTTTTGGTGAGCCAAATAATGAAATGGGGGCCCAAAATATGGGTTATCTTTTAAAAAGGGCAACCGGGGGGAATTGAAAAATTTTACCCTTTAAATTTTACCTGGTCCCCATTTTACCGAATTCCATTGAATAATGGTTAAAAATTGAAATCTGCAAAAAAAAGTAAATTTTTTTGAAATTTCCCCCAAACTTTTGTTTTAAAATTCTAGTGAAAAAATCTAAAGGGGGTTATAAAAAACCCATTCCTAAATTTGTTGTAAATACGTTAAGGGTCTATTTTTCCTCAATGGGTCCCTTACGGGGTTCTAAAAATCAGAAAAAAACCCAAGGATTGAAAGGAAAAAAAATTTTTTTTTACAAAACTTAAAGCACAATGTGTCACGAAAAACAATCTCGGGAATCACATGAATGGGTAAAAGTGTAAAAAAGTTTTTCTCACATAAATGGACACTTTGTCAAATTTAAAAAAATAGGGGTTTGTGTCGGGAAAGGGGTAAAAACAGGCTGGGTTTTTTAAAGGGGGTTAAAACCTTTCCCGAAGGATATTTTTGAATAGGGGCCCCGGGAAATTTTTCTGCTGAAAAAAACCCAGGGCTATTGGGGAAGGGCCAATTGTCAAAAGGGTAAAAGTCAAAATGGCTTCCCTATAAATTCCAAGGGGCCAATACCCAAGGGGCATCATCTTGCCCCCTTTCCCTTTCCCAAGTGAAAGTTATCTTCCAATTCTATTTTAAAAAGGGTCTAAAATTTCATGAGGGACGGCCAGAACAGGATATGAAAATTACCCTTTGGGGGTTTTTTTTTTAAAAGAAAGTTTGGCAAACAGGGGTTTTCTTTGGCACCCCAGGGACAGACCCTACTTTTTTTTCCCCCATGCAAAATTTTTGGACCCTTTGGACAGAGATGCCCCCGGTTTTTTGGTTTTCATGTTGTTGTTTTTTTTGGAAACCAAAATTTTTTTGGCTGGGCCCAAAGGGGAAATTTAAATACCATGGACCCCCCATATAACCTATATTCTGACCATTTTTTCCAACCTTCAAAAAATTTTGGGCTTTTTTTCGGGTTGATCAGTTTTTTTTCCTTTTGCCCAAATTTTTTTTCCCCTTGCCCCCAGCACCCTTAAAGGGAAAGACTTTTTTCTTCCTGCCTAATGAAATCTCAAACCCTTGAAAGATCCATTGCAATGAGATTTAATTTTTTGTCATCCCTTTTTTTGGTCGCAGTAGTTTTTAAACTTATGGAAAAATTTCCATATATGTAGTAATAAAAAACCCTCACTTAAGGTACCGCTGTATAGTTATCCCTAAATTTTCCATTCAGTAATTTGTAAACCCTTAAAAACAACAATAATGTTTGGGCCATCCAGTTTTCACAAAAAACCAGACATCCCCAAAAATTTTTGTAATAGGGAAAGAAGGGGTCACCAAAAAACTTGGTTATATAAAAGAGAGGAAAAGGCCCATCTAAAAGGGTTTTTTCCCCTTAAATTAAAATTTTGGGGGTTTAATTCGTGTATAGGGCATATTATGTTTTGATAGGGGGTGTTCCCCACCTTTTTAAATCTGCCCCTATTTGAGAAAAAGGGCTCACAAAACCCCTCTGTTTTGAATGAAGATTGGTAAATTGACTTTTAAAAGGAGTTTTGAGTGTATTTTGGGCCCTCCCCCATAAACTTCTTTTAAAATTTAAAAGGGGAAAAGTTCCGACCCCCCCTATCCATTAAAAACCAGAGAGGTTTTGGTCCCCGTTTTGAAAAAAAATTGCGGGGTCCCAACCCGGGAAAACCTGCACCTAGCGACTTTAAAATCCCACATCCTAACAAATTTTGTATAAAAACTCTACGGTGGGAAAAGCTCTTACCCTTTTTTTGCATTATTTACATGTATTTTTCATATTTTAAATATATAAAATTTATATATATTTATTTTATTTTATATTTTTATTATTAAATATATATAGTATAAATTTTATATTTTTGTACTGTAGTCAGAAAAATTTTTCCAAATTTACCGCAATGCTAGTTTGATGAATTTTCCTTTTTCCCTGCCCCTATGAAACTTATTTAGTTAAATTTTTTTCCTTAGTTATTCTGTAAGTTCGAATGTATAAAAAAAATTAAAAGGGGCCAAAATTTTTCCTTTTCCCGGGTTTTCATTTGACTTATAAAGAACCCCCTTAAAAGATATAGTTGGGTGTTCTTCTGTAAAACACGGGCCCTTTTAAAGCAAGTTTTTTTTCATCTAGGGACGAGCAGACTTTCAAAAAAAGGTCACCCCCAAAAAACCGGGCTAGAAAATAACCCCAAGTTTTTTTTCTAATTGCCGTTTTGGATTATAAAATTTTTTATTTACACAGAAATCATTTTCTGAAAGGAGCGGCACAGCTTTTAATGGAAAGTACTCGTAAAAAACTGAAAATTTTTTAAACAACAAAATTGGTGTTTTATTTTTAAATTTAGTCGGACCAGGGATATGTTTGAAACATTTTGCCATCGGGCCATAATTTTTTCCCAAATTTCCCTTTTCATTTTATTTTACTTTCTGAAGGAAGTGAAATTTTTGGGGTAGACATTTTCATATGCTGAAATATATGATAATTGTACTAATAAGATTTATTTACTCATTTTGATTCTTTTCTTTGCTTCTAAATCTGGTTTCATTAAAATATTTTGTAAAATCTCCAGACCTGAAGGTTAAATGCTAATCAGGCTCTAAAAGAACAAAAATTGTTAATTTAAAGCTTGCAAGTAGCTCACGAATTTGGCATTCTCTGTCTACAGTAGAAATAGAGATTTTAATTTCATTTTAACACATCAGTTTTTGTAAATGTATTTTGTAAAATCGTTAGGTCTCAAGGGTAATAAAAAAGAGAGGAAAGGGAAGATGCAAGGGAAAAAGTATCTGGAGATTAGTGACCAAGTTACGTTGAAAATGGGCTGGGAAAGATTTAGGAATAGGATTTTAATATTAATCTCTGTATAACAAGCAGACACACTCGACAAGAAGATAGCAGTAGTAGAGGGACATCGGAGGAGCAAAAAAAGTGATAAAGGAGTTAAGTAGATTTGGAAAAATACATAGTTTTGAGACAAGAAAGAAGAATTCCTTCTAACTGAGACTCCCCCATTAGCTAAAACAGAAGGAGGCTGTAAAAACTGGATATCACGACTGGGATGTTGTGTATTGAGTCATTGCTAGAGGGAAAAGAAGCATTGAGCACCTGGTGCCCCTGCCGATAACAGCTGATTGTTAGAAGTCCCAACAGTGGTACATTACAATCAGATAGTTAACAAGGGTACTATGAAATGGAAAAAGGATTTCAACAAAGTATTTCATCCTTTTATGTAGCAGAGGAAGGTGTTTGGATAGCCTTGTTGGTTTATGCATTGACTAGCTTCCTTCTAAGACTATTTCATATACAATTGAAACCTGAAGTTTACATACACTATATAAAAAAAGACACATATGCATGTTTTTCTCACTATGTGACATGAAATCAGAATAAACCTTGTCTGTTTTAGGTCAATTAGGATTAGCAACATTATTTATATTTGCCAAATGCCAGAATAATGAGAGAGAGATTTTTTTTAAGGCATTTTTATTACTTTCTGCAATGTCAAAAGTTTATATACATTTCATTAGTCTTTGGTAGCATTGCCCTTAAACTGTATGACTTGGGTTAAATATCACATTTTGGATATCCATCCACAAGCTTCTCACAATAGTTTGTAGGAATTTTGGCCCATTCCTCCTGACAGAACTGGTGTAACTGAGCCATGTTTGTAGGTCATCTTACTCGTACATGCTTTTTCAGCTTTGCCCATGAATTTTCAATAAGATTGAGATTACTGCTTTGTGATGACCACTCCAAACCATTGACCTGGTTATCCTTTAGCCACTTTGTAACCACTTTGGCAGTATGTTTCGGGTCATTGTCCATTTGGAAGACCTATTTCTACTAAAGTTTTAACTTCCTGGCTGATGTCTTGAGATGTTGCTTCAGTATTGCCACATAATCTTCTTTCCTCATGATTCCATCTATTTTGTGAAGTGCTCCAGTCCCTCCTGCAGCAAAATAACCCCACAACATGATGCTGCCACTCTCGTGTTTTACAGTAGAGATGGTGTTCTTAGGCTTCCAAGCTTCTCCTTTTTTCCTCCAAATGTAACAATGGTCATTACGGCCAAACAGTTCAAATTCAGTTATGTCATACCACAGGAAAATGTAGATCTTTGTTCCTGTGTGCATTTGTAAACATTAATCTGGCTTTTATATGTTTCTTTTGGAGTAATGGCTTCTTCCTGGCATTCAGCGCATGTTGATATAGTACTTGTTTCACTGTGGATAATGGCACAATCCTACCAGCTTCCGTCAGCATCTTTACAAGGTCTTTTGCTTTTGTTCTTGGGTTGATATGGACCAAACCCGTCTCCATCCTGAGCGGTATGATGGTTGGAGATTCCCGTCTTGTTTGTACTTAAGTCTAATTGTTTGTCCAGATGAACGAGGCACCTTCAGGTATCTGGAAATTGCACAAAAGGATGATCCAGACTTCCTGACCTCTTGGCTGATTTCTTTAGACTTTCCATGACAACATCATATGAGCTGTTCCAAATTGTTTAAAGGCATAGTAATCCTACAGAATGTATGTAAACTTTTGACTTTGCAGAAAGTAATAAAAATGCCTTAAAAATAGTTTTTTCTCTGGCATTTGGCAAATATTAATCATTTTAGTAATCCTAATTGACCTAAAACGTGTAAGTTTTTTTCTGATTTTATGTCAGATAGAGAGAATATCATGAATTTGGGTCATTTTATATATTATATGTAAACTTCTGGTTTCAACTGTATGTTATTCTAAACCCATATCAGATTCATTTAGATATATTTACAGTTATATGGTAACTTTTACAGCAGAACATGCAAATATTTAACTATAGACTCAATCATAATTTGGCTAATGAAACAGTTAGGAACTGTAATTTTGGTATGCACTACATATAACATCATTTTTAAATTATACTAGACTGTCGCAGCATACAAAAGTTATCAGCCGTTTGTGCAGATGATCAAAATCATTGACTTGTAACATGTAAATAGCAATCTGCAATAAGCAGCTAATCAAGTATTCCTATTGTAGCAATTTGGATCCTAGCAAAAAATATCTGTATGTTTGAAAGCAATCATCTGTCTGTGACCAGCTAAATACTTGCTTCTTTACTTGGACCATTTACTGAGCGCTTATTTGCATTACTCAAAGAACAATAATTAAAAAAAAACCTGTAAAATATAGGTTTCTAAAATTAAAATAGAGAAATAAACCCACACTTGTGAAATAAATTGTAAGAATGTCTATAACAAAGGCGCTTGGAGTCAAGGGAATCTGCACCTGCAAAACAAAGAAAAGCTAAAGTAATAAGCGTATTATGTATTGTATGTTTAATGAGCTCTCAATTATGTCACAAATTAACAATTAACCCACTTTACTCTGTAAATTGAAACAGTCTAGAATGATTGGCAGTGCAGAGCACATGATGTCAGCCAAAAGGTTATCACCTGCTTACCACAATGTAAAGAAAAGCAACAAATGGCTGACCACAGGCAAGCACTACCAACTTCACCTTACACCATTTAGAGAATCTGCTAAATTACTTCAATAGAGACACAGTATATAAATGGAATACTTTATATGCAATTCAGCCCCTTAATGACCAAGCCTGTTGGGCCCCTAATAACACACTGTTTTCCCCCTCTCCACACTTCAGCAGCCATAACTTTTTTAGCCATTAATGTGGCTATTGGAGGCTATGTTTTGATGCCAGTAATTGTATATGTTTCTGCACTGCTTGTGGTTACATATTTATTGGATAATAATTTTTTCTGGTGGGGATATACTAAACAGTGATTTTCATTATTTTTTAACATTCATATCACACTAAAAATGTGTTCAATTAATTATTTAGGTTAGTCATGTGAATACCTTGTAGATACAGGTTTGTGTTTATCTAAAGTAGGTATAAGAAAATGTTGTTTATACTGAATTATTAAACTTTTTACTAACACAACTGCAAAAATAAATGTGGGCTACCAACTATACATAAATAAATGTGTACAAATAATGACAATATATACAAAGACAGTATAAGAGAAAAAAACTGCAGGTAAAACACAAATGGTAAAAAACATAATGCACTTAATCGTGACCATATAGAAAGTATACATGTGGAAATAACCTAATGTGCCTAGTAAGGAATATTGTAACGTTACATAAACCCAATACTGCCTATATAAAAAAAAGTAATGAAATACTGTATACATAAAATATATAAAAGCAACAAAAGATACAGACCATAACGTGTACTCCCAACGCACCTGTCTCTTTGCTTTTTCTGAGGGAATTATTGATGTTTTATGCAAGTGGCATTTCATTACTCTTCTCTCTGTGGGAAGTTTGAGCACCTTATGTGGGTTTATGTTATGCTTCAACGCTCCTTATTAGACACTTTAGGATATCTTCATATACATACGTTCTATATGGCTGCCGCTATGTGCAATATATATTTTATTGTGTTTTATTATTTGTGTTTTATCCAATTGTCATTTGATTTCATAAAAATTATCCATTTACTTTTATACTGTATGTTTTTGTAGGTTTATATTGTGTTTATTATTGCTTGGACTCATAATTATTTATGTATTTTTATAACCCACATTTATTTTTGTAATTCTGTTGGTGAAAAATGTACTAAACAAAATAATTTATTATAAATTACATTTTCCAACACTGTCTCAGGTATCCACAAAAATGACATAAATAATTAATTAATAGAACAGATGGTTTTAGTGTAATATGCACATTTTTATATTATTTTACTACATTTGTTTTAAATCCTTTAAGGAACTAAGTTTTTATTTCTTTATTTTAATTCTATAGTATATTACCATACCTCTGTCAGCAACATTATGATCGGTGTCACTATATCATGGCCTGTTGTTAGGGCAACACTTTATAGGCCCCAGCACAATCATATGTATCACATAAGAGACCGAGGCAAGAAAAAATGAGTAAAATATGGAGGTGCTGGTAAGGAATATAGACAACAGAAGGGCACTTATTAGTAGTCAGCAGTATGGGTGAGGAGAGAGACGGTGGGCTGGAGGAGCCAGGGATAGGGCAGACTGGCTGCAGAGGATGAGAGAAGTATCAGCAATCGTCAATATGTTTTGAATATTGCTTTAAAACTGAACATTAGGGAATGTATGCATGCCTCAGATTAGTTAACATAAGAGATAAGACTTTTTCCTGGTGATATGATAGATGTGAAGCTTTTGGGGTATAAAGTTAGCCCTGGTTTTTGAGGCCTTTATATGCTTTCAGCGTTAGGGAACAGGCGCTTCAAATTATGCTTCTGGTGATATGTGTTAATGACAGGAAAAATAGGCGCAATACCACAGCCAGAGCTATGAACTTTGAATACTCTTTTTTTAGATTAAGGAGACAGGGAAATTGTGTGAGTGCGTATATGTGTGTGTGTGTGCGCGTGTGGTGATGGTGGTGGAGATTCACATAGCCATTTTTTTGTTGCTAATTTTGATAAGTTTAACACTGAAAATGACATTACCATCTATTTAATATTCCTTCAATATTGCAGACTGTGGCCTCTTTGTAACTATAGGACTGGGGAATGTCCTACATGTCCACTGAGTTACATTTTAGCCTGCAGCTATTAGAATCTTGACCTCCGCTTCAAACACATCTCTCTAATATGCTTTTGTCCTGCACACAGTTATATCCCTCAACATATATTAGAGATCACACTATATCCTCCCTCTCATTTAGCTTCATGCATATTAAGGCACAGTGCTGTGAGTCTTATAGATTTAGTTCCATCGAATGCTGCCCAGCTGCTGATGAGAGACATACACAAGAGGAACAAGTTATTCAGCCAGCACAAATAATAATTATAGCTGCAGCACATTCAATAATGGCTTTATTGAAGGCCTCAATAGCACCAAACGCACCAGCCACTAAACTTGTCAAAAGGGTACTTAGTGTCTGTCTACTGATGAATACTCCCAAGGCACTCATTACTTTTACAGTATTGTATGTTACGAGAGATGTTTTACAATCAAAATCACCAGTAGAGGGCGCACAAGGAGACACGTTCTTCATGAGATCCAATAAGTGTTAAAAATCTATTAAATCAGATTCATTAGAAAAGTAGAATCACAGCAGCAATATACATTGCTACCACGTCCAACTGAATTAAACCAGACAATGAAGAGTGCACACATCTATCATTCAGTTCATATAATTACTTTGTTTTTTATTATTAATTGGCAGCTTTTTGTTATTATTTATTTTGCAAATATGTTTATTATTGTAAATTATTTTGGTGGATTTTGAAGAACTATTACAACAGAGACTATTGCTTTATAGGTTTTTCATTTTCTTTATTTTTGCTCCATTTTTTTTAGATTTTTTTTATTTCATTTAATTTATTTTATTTATTTGCCGTCACACAAACAGTTTATGACTGTTACTAGTGGTTCTAAGAAAATAAAAAATCTAATGCTGTTGAGCCAGTAATACATTTTGATCCATATTCAGAATCAAAATGATCAAAATATGTAAATTATCAAAATAAAAATATGAATCAACATTTGATTCATATTCATATCATATACTCTATTCAGTGGTCAATACAGCATATTCATATACAGGTCAATTCTCACTGGAATATTATTGGGAATTTATCAAGCCGTGTTTTCTGGCGTACAAAAGATGCAGAATTTATACAAGCCTTATTTGTGCAAAGTTTTTCAAATTTTTGGTGTTTTTATGCCGCATTTGCTTATTTGAGCTCAGTGAAGATGACGGGGCCTCCCACAGGCCAACATACTTACCAGAATTTACTTCAGAAAGTGGTGAAATGATAGCTTAAACTTAACTGGCATACATTTTAGAGTGTGGTGCAAGAAAAGTCAAGCATACTCCAAATTTATTAAGAGGCTTGCACTGTGCACTCAAGGTGGGAGAGGTTAGTTTTGGATCTTCTAGCCGTAATTTGGATGCAAAAATACATTTTGTTTCTGGTACGATTTTTCCATTCACAAATCACTTCATCCATATGATTTGTAATGCAGAAAAAAAACACATGCAGACATTACATTTATGGTGGGAAAAAAAAAAAAAGATTGGAAGTTTGTGGCAAAATGGAGCTGTAAACTGCCTGAAGAAATTCTACCACATGCTGCATAAAAAAGAAAATACTGCCACTAACCAAAGAAATGCACCCAAAGTGCAAAAAACTGCCACATAGAAAAAAGGAATGTTTGTGGATTGCATATTTCTTGCTGACTTCCAGCTAACCTCTAACTGCTGCAGTTTTTTGGGGGGAAAAAACGCACTTCGAAACGCATACATTTTTGCAAAAACACTACATATTAAATCAGTTAACCTGTTGATTACATGGCTGCCTTTTAGTCAGTAGTTGAAACAGGATTATTTGAATAAACCATTCACTGCTATGTAACATCCGATTCTTGTAGTAAAATACTTCAGTGACCATAATCACCACCTGACCGTTTATCACAGTCATTTATATTAAATGTGTCCGTATGTGCACGTGGCCAAAACACCACCTGTTCTTGAATAGATAGCATCACTGAATGGGCATTAGGGGTGGTGGAAAGTCTTTAGGTTCCTAGTATCATATTCTTGTGCTTTCTATTTTTATATGTTATGTTTTTCACTGTTGATTTTGTAACAATCTAGTGGTGTATTGTCTTAAGAATAAAAAAAAAGGTTACTGTCACATTCTACCTAGAACAGATAGAATTTATTTAGCAGTGAATGAGCTACAATATCAGAAACAAGTCCATGGACACACATTCTGTACCGCTAGAAAACACAGCCATATTTTTCGAATCCTCAGCAATCCCTTTAAACCTGACCAGACAGTTTTCTCCAATTCAGTGTTTTGTTTTTTATTGGTATTTTTTTTTTTTGGCATATGCCTACTTTTAACAAGGATTAAGCTCATTACTAGCATTTTTATGCATGCATTAAGTATTATGTAGGTCTGTGTAAGCACATTACCTGATTATAGATATTCTCCTTGCAGAGTAATAATGTGGCTTTTCTGATTTCTGGGAACGTAATTTTGGGATTTATGAAAATCTGGTGCAAGGAAATATGTGCAGTTAGCCTTGGCAACCAGATTTGATTCCATAACATACTGCATACATGAGGAAATTGATGGTTGTCATGGGTAATGCTAGATGTTTTTATTTGCATCATTTTTCATAACTACTCCATGATACGCACTGTTTTACCCATTTAAGGCATACATTTGTATTTAAAGCTGTGCTTAAAAATGTATGTATTTGAGCTTAATGCATCCTGAAATACAGCTGTAGATGTCATGCCACCTTCAGAATCCAAGCATATGCACTACTTCTAAAACAATAATGAAAATGCTATTTGTAAGCATCTGTCAGCTTAAGAGCATTTTACTTAATATCTCCGTGCTCATTTGTCTAAGGGAAGGAAAGTCAAGTATAAGACCTTTTATGAGTTATTGTTTCAAAACATTTACACAATCACATTTAATTTTGGCAGTGCACTTAAAACGGGTGCATAACTCATTGTACATCTATGCATAAATATATTTGCAAAACACCAGCATGTTTTCTGTGTTCAGTTTCTTAATACATTCATGATTGAATGAGTGATTGTGTCCAATTTTGCACAGACATGGAAACTGAGGATATGTTAGTGCTTAAAGGGGTTGTCCATAAAAACAAAACATTATGGGGGACATGTATGAAGATTGGCGTGTCGAAGCGTCTGTTTTCACGTTTTTTTTCCTTGAAAACTGCGCCTGATGTATGTCGGCGCCGAAGCGCGCTCATACATGCGGGGCAAACTTCGAAGCCTCCGACAGACAGACCACATTAAAATTGGTCTGCCTGTCATAGCTTTAATGCGCCTCACTTTGCCGACCCGCATTCATACATGCGTCAATGTTTTCGAATGTGGTGCGTCCCACCCCAGAACGCCCACAGCACGCCCCTTTATGTTAGGCGCATTAGGAATTGGCGAAGCTTTCGCCTAATGCGCCTAGCACATAGGGGAGGTGTGTCTGACAGCGGAGCCGGCACAGAGAGGCGCATTATACTCCAGAAAATTGGCGAAAACGCCGATCATACATGTCCCCTATTTTCTGTGTTCATCCTGCAGTTCCACTTCAACTGTTCGAAGTCTGGAAAACAGGAAATTGCTTTGTGTGGAATACAGGAGATCAGTTGACCAAAGGGGTTTGGCTTTTTTTCAGCAAGTTGTCGAAGCCACACCCTCTTGTCCTGCTTTCTAAGGCTTTTTACATAATTAAGGAAATGGGAGGAGTATAATGAGACTGCATTTGGGAGGGAGGAAGACAAAGACAACTCACAGCAAAGGATGGGGAAAGGGAAACCGTTTTTAAATAGGGATGCTGCCTGGCTGTAGAGAAGGTAGGCTATTTACAGCAAAGGAAAAGCACAAATTAGCACAGAAAACATTCCATAGAGATGAATAAAGATTCAGGCAAGTCATGTTACATGTTTTTTTCTTTTTGTTATTTTGGTTTGCCGTACAACGCTCTGAACTCAAGAGATAGTAAATACAGGACTTTGGGGAGACTGGGTTATGTCCTATGAATTGAAATATACACACAAACAATGCATGGGAATAGTAAGCTTAAAAACAAGGGGTTATCAAGGATCCATCAGACCTTTTTTCATGTTTGAACACGCTCAAAAAATGTTATGGTTAACTGGTTTGTAGAGATGAGCTGTCTGTGAGTTTACCAATTGTAATCAGACATTTACCATTTAAGATCATGGAGACTAAGGGAGACATGTATGAAACCAAGCGCATCAAAGTGAATTTTCGCATCTATTTTTCAATGTCAAATGTGTCTGAATGTATGAAAGTGTTTTTTGTGCGCTCATAAATGGTGTCTAAAGTTAATCGTGCCTTTATGTTTGGCGCATTATGGAACTTAGGCGCATAAGCAATGTGCCAAATGTGTATAAAGGCTATAGATATGCTGGAAATAAAAGAATAGTCATTGGAATAGCATGTCAGTGAATAGAAACTATGGTAGACCTGTGGTGTGCTGGCTCTTGCTGTATGTAGAATAAAGGGTGAGAGCAGTAAAAATAAATTTCAAATTTAATGGAGTAAAAATTAAAAATGTAAAAATCTGAACAACATCTTCAGTGGGTTATTTAATGTAAAATTAGATTTAGACTGTATTAATTTTAAATACATTTTATAGGAGATATTTTTATATGTTTGAGATATATATTTTTATATTAATTTTATGATAACATTTTTATTACATTTTTTATAGTTTGATAATTATCATAAATAACTTTTTATTATTATACTGGTGTAAGTTGAGAAATATTGGGCATTTTTTTCCCTAACAGCAAATCTAGCTACGCTTCGACTCCTCAGGCTCAATTAGACCACATAGAAATAGGTCTGCCTGTTCGAGCAGTAATGCCCCTAGTTTTGCCGAACCGCATTCATATATGTGTTTAATATTAAGTGTGTTGTGCCACGCCCCCAGAACACCCTCTCATGTTAGGCGCATGAGTCTTACGAACAATGCGCTTAACACATTTGTTTGGCGCACTAGACATCGTAGCTGGCTCACTTTGGCGCATTTTACGCCAGAAATGGGTGAAAAACCCAATCATACATGTCTACCTGAATTGTAAACTTAAATTTAGGCTCTGTTTTCTTAAAGTATTGACCTTGAATATTTTTAATTTCCTATCCATAGGATTGGAGACAAATGTCTGATCGGTAGGAGTTTGACTGCAAGATAACCACCAGTCAGGAGAATGGAGGTCTCAAAACCTTTGGAATGGCAGTTATAGATCAGTCACTGTCAATCGGACTGTTAAGTATAGCCTAGCAATACACTTGGCTGTATTTCACAGTCCCATAGACAATTAATAGAGGAGCAGTAAGCAGACACAACCCCCACCGAACAGACCTTTATCTCCTATTCTGAGGAGGATAGGAGATGAATGTTATTCATAGCCCAACATGTTTAAATGAAGCAATAAAAGCTTAAAAAAATTTACTCTACAGTAAGATTGGAAAATGTTAACGTTTGCCTCATCTACATTGGTTTACTATCCAATTTTCTTATATTTACTAGCAGACTAAATCATAACTACCAAGTTGCACAACTTTGAACTCAAACTTCAAACTACTAAATTAATGTGTATTAAAATATACTGGTAAGAGTCGCAAAATATAACGGACACTATAAAGAGCTCTTGCAGACATAGAAATGAATAAAATATGAATGTAGGATCAGACTACACACCATTTGGTTTTTTCAGTTTGTTACCATAGACAAACTAGTTCTGCATAAAAGATGTGTACATAAAACAGCACAGACTTTTTTTTATCAAGATTGTTTGCAGATATGCTTTATTTATATTGTAGTTGCATTTGCATTGGAGCAGTTAGAATGGTTTTGAATTGGAATACAGTCTTTAATTTGATCAATTCAGCCTGCCCTCTTTACAATTGGCAACAGTGCTGACATTGATGTCTATGAAAGTGGCAAGTCATACTGTAACCCGAGTCTCAATCAAAAATGTTCGTGATACTTTTAATTTTAAAAGCATTAGGTCCATCAAATTGTCGTAGCATGAGAGGTTATCTGAGGTAAATTGTCACTTATTCTGACATGAGTCACAATATGTAAATTGGGAACAGAACTAATGTGGGTTA
This sequence comes from Phyllomedusa bahiana, assembly GCA_025379985.1. NCBI lineage: Eukaryota > Metazoa > Chordata > Amphibia > Anura > Hylidae > Phyllomedusa > Phyllomedusa bahiana. The sequence continues at coordinate 12,930 of JAODAL010023866.1, read as the reverse complement.
GCTTGGCCTATAAGTAAAAGCCTCCTTCTGTTAAATTTTGCTTAAACATAATTTAAACTTAGAGGATTTCACTCACTAATCATATCACATACTGTCATGGACAAGAAGCATATACGTACATGTAAGTTTTTCAGCAATTAATGGTATATGTCCTTATGACGCAAAAAAATCGAATGCAATGATTATTGGATTCTTTATCTGGTATCTTGATTGTTTGGAAATGCTGGTAATCAGTTAATGGGCAAAAATTATCAAAAATCAGGCTGGATTGACACTGTTTTTGATGCCTGTTTTGCAGCAGATTTTGTAAGCCAAGACCAGGAATGGTTCCAAAACACAGAAGAGGTACACGCCATTCCTTTATATTTTTCTCTCTGTAGGTTTCATTCCTGGTTTTTGGCTTACAAATACTACTGCAAAATACTTGCAAAAAAGAACCCTGTGAACCTAGCCTAAGACTTTGAAAAATTTGACCAGTGTACAGATTTAATGAACCCAAAAAAGGTAAAAAGCTAACTTCCACAAAAAACAAATTTTTATTAAATTTTCCCAAGACCTGCAATTCCACAAATTGCACATAAATACTCATGCATTTAAAGGTGTGTTTCCCCCTTTTGGGAAGTCAGATAGTCAGTTCTTTTCAACTGTAAAGCCAATTTATACCTCAGTAGTATAGCAATAAGTATCCCCAGACCTCAAGATTTCCCTACTTGTAGTACTTACTCAAGACCCCTTTGGCGTGCTAATCTTGGGTTAAATGCCCCCAGTTTAGCCCCTGGTTCACATCTGCATCAGAGGTTATGTTCGGATCCCTTGTCAAAGATCACGTTAAAAATAATGGAGAAAAAAAAATGCATAGAAGTAAGTGCTATTCTTTCTGTTAAAATGATGGTTACCATGATGAACACCTTTGAATGGGGTCCATTGGCCACTGTTGGTATCTGCCATCAAACAGATCCAGTATTGCTGTTATTTCCATTTTTATGTTCATTATGATGGAACAGAAAAATGGAAATCACTGATGTGAACCAGGCCTTTTTGAGCATCTGAAAATTGATAGAAATAAAGACTTTTTTTTTATAATCCGGCATCAAATATTTTACACATATACTGAAGCTGAAAGCCATTTAAGTGCATTAGACTTCTCACTAAGAAAAGCAGAGAGAATGTTTTACAGTTAACATCTCCTACACAGACAAGTTAGAAACATTTAAATCAATGAACCGTGCTAGTATGTGGCAGGCAAAGACATTATTATTACTGTACTTTTTGTTTTAGAGGCAAAGATGTGCTTTTGTACATTGTAGCGCACACTAGTAGTAATTATCTATGTTGTCACATTAAAGACCCAAAGGAAAATAAATAATGCCTTTGACAAAACATCTACTACCTTCCCACAATTGACCCAGCTAGAAAAACACAGTTTCCTTTAATGATAAACATAATTTAAGAGCCTTTAAAAATATGGTGTTTACCATGAATCATTTACGAGTCATTAACAATGCTTGTACAGTATAAATAGCATAATTTAGTGCGAGAGTGCTATGTGCCACCAGTCATGTGTGACTGCTATCAATGATAAACCTGGTCTCGTCAGCAAAAGTAAAAACTCTACTGTTTATATATGATCCCTTCCATGTCTTAGGGGACATAAAGAATGTAACCATTTGAAAATCTTGATTAGGATTAGGAAATGGTGCATTAGAGCAAATAACCTAAATGTATAATGTGTGAATTTCATAATAGGCACTGGGATATTAAACCATGTGCTGCTTCTATGTCTAGAGACACCTACAGAACCTTGGTACCATGTACGGTATCTATACAGTGGTCCTTCAAATTACAATAATCTTGGGACAAAATATTTTTAACATACAATGGTAGGTTCAGTGTGTTTTATAAGATACAAAGTCCAAGACACTGATCCAGCTGATTAACAAGAACATTTCAAAACATCTGGATTAGTGAAGTCCGTGTAGTGATTGGTGGTTTGGTAGCACCTCTCTACAGTACAGTGCGGTACTACATGTTGTGTACTGCTCTTTACCTGTACCAGAATGTGCGGCTACTTTGGGCATCAGATAAGGGGAGCTCAATTTTCTTATTTTTGGTACACCTTGTAGATTGTAAGCCCTCGCGGGCAGGGTCTTCTCTCCCTCTGTTGTGCCAGTTGTAAGTCATTCATCGTTATCATTGTGCTCGTTTGACATGTTATGTATGTAACCCCCCTTGAATGTACAGCGCCATGGAATCAATGGCGCTTTAAAATAAATAATAATAATAATAATAATAATAATAATAATAATAATAATAATAATAAAAAATTGTGTATAAAAGTTCCTATCCTCAAAACAGAAAGTCACACCCAGGTTCTGGTGGCTGACAACAGTGTAAGAAGTTAACAGCATTTTACTCTGATAACTAGGAGCTTCAAGCTACACCTCTGATGAGGATTCTCTCTTCTTTTTACCTACACATATTTCAAATGTTTAAATATACAGAAACAAGTAACCAATATGTTAGTGCTATCTCCTAACATTATTTTAATATAATACTCCAATCTTTAAGAGGTTTCCCAGTTTAGACAACCCATTTTCATATACCCAGTTCTGGAACTGTAAGATTATAGAGAAGACTCCTCCATTCAGGACTTCACCATTTGAGCAGAGTGTAGACACTGATTTAGATGCTGGGTGACTCTGTCAGTAACTCTAAAACTCAGTAATTCTAAGTATTTTTACCATGGGGGAACCAATGAAAAATATTTCCACCTCCAGGGCATCCCTACTTCCATTACTACTTTTGTGAAACTTTTTTTTATTGGTGAGTAAACCATTCAGTTTGCTGTTTCAAGGAGCCGCAGGGTTGAAAGGTCTTTTCGTAAGCATCATGCTGAGATCACTGGAGTATGCAAAGCGAGATCAATGCAAGAAGGAGATTAGGCAGCTATGGTCCAGATAATCTTTGAAGCATATTAAGAATTCATTTTTAACAGCAGAATGTTTTAATATTGGTTCCCATGATAAGTAGTTCATATGTGAGGCATAACTAATAGCTATATTACCAGCTTTTTTATAACAGGATTGTCTCACCTTGGCAATCACTTCTCTTATATACAGTTGAAACCAGAAGTTTACATACACTATGAAAAAAGACACAAATGCCTTAAAAAATTCTGTCTCTCATTATTCTGCCATTTGGCAAATATAAATAATTTTGGTAATCCTTATTGACCTAAAATGGGTAAGGCTTATTCTGATTTCATGTCAGATAGTGAGAAAAAACATGGATATGTGTCTTTTTATTCAGTGTATGTAAACTTCTGGTTTCAACTGTAAGCGGCTCCTGGCCACACATTCTCCTGCATCTTTTTTGTACTGTTACCCAATTTATTATAGATAATAATGGTATAAAGAGGTATTTTAAGCAATTGCTGTAGCCAGTAGCTCCTTTATATTCACTTTGGGTGACATGTATGAATGGTGTTGCATCAGTTTTCCGGCGTACTTTGAGCCCAAAAACAGCCCCAACACTTTTGAATGCGTCAATTCAATGGGGGCATGTCACAATTAGACAAATTTGTGAATGTGTCACGCAAAACTGTGGCGCAAAACTGTCGTTACAAGCCAGACCAAGTTCAAAATGGTGTTGCAGAGAGCAAAGTTGTCCTAGATGAACTGTAATTGCCATAAGGGCAAAAAAAAAAAAAAATCAATTATTTCCCAGATAATGCCACTAAAGTAATAAAAACTAACATGATAATTATGAAAAATATATAAAATTAAATAATATAAAATGAATATAATATATCATATAAAATGTATATTTAATTAAATAATATAAATTAATTTAAAACAATTCCCTTTTTCAATTGGCTATTGATGTATGTAGAATAAAGGCTGACCCACTGACCTACATTTTGATGAAAATATAAAAATCAGAATTATATTATTAACATAATTTTTCATTAGAAATTTCTCTCAATGAACTGCTTTAGGCTATGTCTACACAGCACAGGATTTTGATTGTTTTTCAGCGGATTCAGTATTTTGAATCCACTGAAAAACCAACCGTTACCTGTGCTGTGTAGCCCTCAATAGAAAATCTGTTCTGTAGTCTACACAGCACAGATTTTTTACTGAGGGAAATCAAAAGCAAAAAGCATCCAGCGGAATATAGAACATGTTTTATATTCTGCGGGAACAACATCGGATTCCCGCAGCCCTAATATACTGGGCTATCGGGAGTCCGTAATCCGACGGCATTTTCACTTTGCTGGACCGCCGTTTTTGTGCGGTTTTTGAGTTGATTTTCTAATGAAAAATTATTTATGTTAATAAAAAAAAATTGTTCTGATTTTTATATTTTTCATTTTTTCTAATTAAAATCTTACAAAATACCTTTTTTTATACTTTTACATTGTAGGCTAATTTTCATTCATCAAAATGTAGGTCAGTGGGTTAGCCTTTATTCTACATACGGCAATAGCCAGCATACGACAGGTCTCGTTGGGACTTAAGATGCACCAGGCAAGCTCACTACCATAGTTTCTATTCACTGACATTCTATTTTAATAGCTTTTATTTTATTTCTTGCCTGCTATGATGTGTTTGTAATCCCTGATAATACTACGATAACTTCATTAATACCCAATTGAAAACGGGCTATATGGAAGATGCTGTATTAGTTTGTATTTTTTAATTCAATATAAATTTTTATATTACATAATTTTATATTAATTTTATATTGTGTGATTTTATATTTTTTAGAAATTAAATAATTTTATATATTTTTTATTATATAATATTATATTTTTTTATTATATCATTTTATATATATTTTTTAATTTTTTTTATTTTACATAGTTTTGTAATTAACATAGGTCCAGACTATACCTAGCAAATATACATTTTCATCCTGTAACTGATTGTATACCTCTTGCATATACATCATAGCATCCATCATTATAGTGGCCCCACCTTTGTCGGCCTTCTTGATATTTATAGATTTATCACGTTTAAGTTCTGTCATGTCCACTCTTTCCCCATATCTTAAATTATTATTGCCTATTTATTATATTTCTTTATGTTCCATTCCTCACTCATCCCTTTTGTAACTAATTGTTGGAACACAATTAGGGTGTGTTTACACGGCCGAGACAAAATACCGGTTGGGAAATACCGACCGGTATTTGGTCTTTTTTTGGCAAGCAGAGGGACGGCTTTTGTCCTTGGTTTGCGGATTCAAGCCCTCCTCCTTTGCACCCACAGGTTCATGTTCCGCCCGAGAACCGAGCAGAAGAATGAACATGTTCTAAGTTTTTTGGAACGCCGGCGGTGTCAAAAACTGTACAGCACGAAAATCCATGCAGTTTCTATTTAACTTAATGTAAATGGTCTGAAAACCGTCTGTAAATCTGACTGAAAACCTGTGCCGTGGGGACAAGCCCTTAGTGTAATACTGTCCACTTCAGATCAAACTGACTGCTCCTCACAAGACCGCATGGTACCTAATACCGCATGTTTATATCACTTTTATTATGAGAAAAATACAATATGAGATGAAAAGATCTGCATAGCATATAAAAATCCACCACAGAGTCAAACAAATCATTCTCTGTTGTACAGTAGGGACAAGATTCAATCCCTTATTCAGTACTGCAATCTCATCAGTAGAGTCTTAGAAGAGATACAGTATTAAGTGCAAGTTGGTTCCTATCTTTCTTTTTGTCCTGCCAGAGTATAAATGTCCTCTGTCGTTGGTGCTCCTGCCAGAGCTGCTTCCAGGGTCCGAATCCTCATCCATGCCTGGTTTGTATAAAAAAAAATCCACATTTTTACTTGTTTTTTTCTTTGAGGATCTGAGTTACGTCCTGTTATACTGAGGTGTATCTTCAGAACCTGAAGAGTTAGGGAGACATGTATGATTGGGTTTTTTACCCTTTTCTGGTGTCAAATGCACCAAAGTGAGCTGGCTATGATGTCTAATGCGTCAAATGAATGTGTTATGCGCATCATTCGTAAGACTCAACCCTTTTTAATGTGTCTAACATGAAGGGATTTTTGGGGGCGTTTTGGGGGCGTGTCGCAACAAACTCGTAATATTCGACATATATGAACGTGGTTCGGCAAAACTAGGCGCATTACTGCTCAGACAGGCAGACCTATTTTAATGTGGTCTGCCTGATCCTTGGCATGGGGGCTGACGCGGGTGCCGCGTCCATGCACCTGCTGCCCAGTCCCTGGTGCCAGTTCTCTTACCTGTCCACGCTCCTGTGAACGCCGCTCCTGCCTATCCCGGCCGCCGTGCGCATACCCGCTGCTTAGGGCGCTCGCGCGAAGACTGGATTTAAAGGCCAGCGCACCATTAATTAGTTATTGACGGCCGCTGGTCCTATATAAGGAATACGCCCCCAGCACTCTCTGCCAGTTTGTTGGTGTGCGTTCATTGTCTTTAGAGAGTGTTGGAGTTCCGTATTGATTACCCGTTTACCAGTCCGTTCCGCTACGTTTCCGACCTTGCCTGTTTGCCGCTGCCCTGACAGTCTGCCTGTCTCTGAACACGAACCTCTGCCGCCCGTCCTGACCTTCTGCCTGTCCCGACTACCCTCTGGATTTACGATTTTGTACCACGCAGAAACCCGGCCGCCATCGCAAGCAAGTCACGTCCAGGGGTTACGACCTGGTAGCCTCACTCCGAAACAAGTCCATTCCCGCTTTGCGGGTGGGCTCTGGTGAAAACCGGGGGTACTTTAGAAATCCGCTCCCTGGCGTGGCTTAACTATCCTCGCTTGCGGTGGTCCAGCGAATCCACCGAACCCTTACAATCCTGAGGAGTAGAAGTGGAGCTGAATTTGCTGTTAGGAAAAAAAATGCCCAATATTTCTCAATTTACACCAGTACAATAATAAAAAGTAATTTATGATATAAAAATAACATAAAAAATATATAATATCCCAAAAATATAAAAATATCTCCTTTAAAATGTATTTCAAATTAATAGAATCTAAAACTAATTTTACATTAAATAACCCACACATTATGTTTTTACATATTAAATTTTTACTACTTTAAATTTACATTTTTTTTTTATTTTGCTGCTCTCACCCTTTATTCTGCATACAGCAAGAGCCAGCCCACCATATTTCCCACCAAGCAAGATTACTACCAAAGTTTCTATTCATTGACATGCAATGCTAATGACTTTTATTTACAGACAGTCTATAGCCTTTATACATGTTTGGCGTATTACAAATATTCCTAAGTTTCGTAATGCACCTAACACATAGGCGAGACGTGTCGAACTTTAGACTCCATTTATAATCGCACAGAAACCACTTTCATATATTCAGGTGCATTGTACACTGAAAACGAGACTCGACAATTCACTTCGAAGCGACTTCCTTCTTACATGTCTCCCTTAGTGTCACCTAGATCTTTTTTTATTTTTAATATTAAAGTGGTTAAAATATGACAGCATATCTATCCTGTGGATATGCCATCAAAATCTATGGTTGGAACACCATGTTACTCCATTGGTGGGCCTTAAGAATCAACTCCAATGCAGGGCTTCAGTTACCCCAGTCTGACGCTGTTTGCTCATCAAATTCCATCAGGTTTTAAGTTTTGGTTGGCTGAATAGCATGGTCTGCTGCACTAATTATTCTTTAAAATAATTAGGAAAAAAAAAAAAACTGATGTATCCCAATAAAATAATGGGAGTCCTCTATGTTTCAGATATGTTAAAAAATAATCCATCACATTCATAGAAATTTAGATCTTGTCCCATATATAAACAGTATAACAATTGTGTTTTCTTTTATAACCTTTATATGAAATAATTAATTTTACTACTTTTTAATACCTTTATTATATAACCAAATTCAAGTCCGGAGCCATTTTTGTTTTATACAGTTGTGCATTGTCAGAATAAATGTAAATTTGTAACCACTTTCTATGATTCATTATCAATGAATAGCAACAACTGCTTTAATTCATAGAGGCAATAGGGTTGGAAAGCCTATAGTTAGCCCTGCAGAGTAAACATGTTAACAGAGTAGGATATTTCAGCTCACATTTTATGCAATCCATTAAACTCTACGTAAACTATATCTGACAGGACTTTTCAAAATACTGCACACAGAAAGCAATGCCGTCAATCAGCAGCTGAACCATCCCTTCTTTTAGAGTCAACCTAATGAAATATAACTAGCCTCCCTATAGAAGTACAAGGAGTACAAGTATATTGTTGGTTTTTAACAAGTGCACCCAAGGCAATGTTGTTTAATACTAAGAAGGCTGAATGCCAGCAAGGAACACGAGCTTCAGCACTGGCTTCTTCTTCATTGGGTTATCTTACCTTAATCCGATTGTTTCCATCTGTAAGATCACATTCTTGTTATTTTGCTGTGCTGTTCTGCACATGATAAAACTAATATAAGGGATTAAGGAGGGATAAAACAAAACTTGTATGAGATGTGATGCTAGAAAACGTATGGGTATTACATAAAAATAAGTAGCTGTTAAAATGGTATTATCTACTGTTTTTTTCTGAAGCAGTTGTACTGTCCTATGATTTGTTTGAATATCTAAAAATAATATATAGTTATGAATGAAAAGAAATCACTTTATCTACAGCTGTGGTTTTATACATTTTTATATTAATAGTAAAAAAAAAAAAAAAAAAAAAGCAATTAAAAGTGTCATTAACTCTAAACTCTTATTGAGTAAGGACAGTTTTCTTTATTTGTTCTGATAAATGAGGCTCAATAATTTTTAGAACTACCCACAGCAATTAATCAGATTCATGCTTATTTTCTACTGAGAAACTGAGGATTGGACTGATTGGCTGTTATGATTTTTTTGAGCAGTTTTTTTTAGACAGCCTATTTTTTTTTCTTACTTTTACTTTTCGTCCTTTAGTTTTATTATTGTAGTCAATTCCAATGCTGCTTTTCTGGAACATTATACTAGACCAGGATTATCGCTGTCATCTTGATGCTAGTGCTCCTCTGACAATTTTGGTTTGCAGAAAACTTTTCAGGTCATTATTGTGAAATCTGCATATTATATTTCTGGACCAATTATCCTAGAAACACACAAATATGTATGCAGTCTGCTTACCAGTTTTCAAATAACTTCCAGCTGAAGTAGGCACTGAGGAGCTCATAGGAAAAATGCACCAGTTTTCAATCCAGCAGGATTCTATTTAAAATATGTGGATCCTATATTAAACAATTATATTAAAATATTCAGCAATTGTCAATGATATAAGACGCTGACGCATTTCAGACAGATTGTCCTTAGTCATAGCATGTATAACATATATTTTGTACCACTGGAGTTACTTTTTTTTTCAACCAGTTTGCATTAAAAACCTACTGAACTTTATTTTTTATCCTCCACAAAAGGGCTTCTTATCTAGGCTTCTTAGGTGCACCATCCATGTCCTGCTCTTGCAAGTCCATTTAATATCTTGATATTTCATATGGATTTCAGTGGCCTGTACTTGTCATAATTCGGTGTGGACTGCACATTCCACTATATTTAATAGGAATCTGTGCCACATAAGCATTGTAATTTGTGGCACAGGAAAAAATAACTCCAAATAATATTTTCATTATAAAATAGTGAGTAATGAACAAGTCAGTTACCAGTCATCTTAGATTACATACTGATCAAAAATATAGCCTTCCAAATGCAGAAAAAAAAACAAAAAAAACGTACATCTTTATTATAATTCCCAAAACAACGTATCATCCCACACAGAGGTTTCCATCAAGCCTTAGCATGAGACATTGCTTTTTATCTATTGGGAATTGAAAAAAATAAAAATAAAAACTTACATCTTTTTTCTAACTCTGAACAGATAAAAAGCAATGCTTCAAGTTAAGGTTGAGGAAAACCCCTGTGTGAGTTAAAATGTTGCTTTGGCAGTTACAATAAAGATGTAAGTTCTTACTATTTTTGTTTTCATTTGTGATGCTATCAGCTATTTATTGGACTGACGGAGAAAAAAATATGTGATATGCCACTTAGTCCATGTGGAGACCATGTTGGTAGACAGGATGCCAAGTGGCACCAACTCTAAATCTGCAACCAAATCTGCAGTGAAATTTGGAGCACAAAATTTAAATCTTAAATCCATAGGTATTTTTGCAAGGGATTTACAGCAATTTCTTGCTATGAAAAAATACATCATGTGCATGAGGTCTTATAGTGCATAAATCAGTAGCTTTCTCTACATTGTGAGAGCGGGTTTGTCATATAATCTCACATTTAGTTCTCTCTAAACCCATTTCAAAGGCTAGGTCAGGGGTGTCAAACTCATTACCACTGAGGACCACAACATCATTATGGTTGCTCTTAAAAGGCCATTTGGAACTGGTAATTTGTAACACTGTATAAATGTAACTACTACTTAAAATATTTTTAAATAACCTGAAACACCATGGGAGACATGTATGAAAACTCTCCACGCCTAAGACTTTCTTTGTTGCCCATAGCAACCAATCAGAGCTCCCATTTCATTTTTTCTATAATATCTATGTGAAATGAATGGGGAGCTCTGATTGGTTATTATGGACAATAACAAAGTCTTAGACCTAGATATTTTTCATACATGTGGCCCCATGTGCATCAAATGAAAGTGTCCTAGCATGCTATATATGGTACCTTTATATATGTACCTTTTTTGGGGTTGCTGAGAAAATAGTCTGAATTGTTCCACCAGTGGTGTTATGGTGCCCCACGTGGTCAATAAGGCTTGTGTTAAGGGTTGTATAATAGCCCGCCCCCACCTCTTTTGGACCAAGCTTCCTACCTTGAAGGGTGGCTAGAGTGCCTAGAGCTGTACCACTGCCTGTGAGTTGCTGAACAGAACGATGTGCAGAGCTCCAAATTCTAAATAATGGACACTCACTGTGCCTCTGCCAAGCACTGGTTGTATCATCTGCAGAAAGTGGAGAGCCAATTCTTCTGTGTTCAGACTTTGTCCATCCTTGCTTGCTGTGTCTAATCTAACATGGGCCATACAAAATGGCATGGCTGACCGGATTTGTCCTGTGGGCCTTGAGTTTGACACTTGTGAGCTAGGCTGATGCATTTTGGACAATTTTACAGTCACTCATTATTATTTCAGAATTGACATACTGTTCCATAAAAGCCATGTATTCCTAATAAACACATATATGAATGTGGTTCGGCAAAACTAGGTGCATTACTGTTCGGACAGGCAGACCTATTTCATTGTGGTCTGACTGAGCCTGAGGAGTCGAAGTGGAGCTAGATTTGTTGTTAGGGAAAAAAATGTCCAATATTTCTCAACTTACACCAGTATAATAATAGAAAGTAATTTATGATAATTATCAAACTATAAAAAATTTAATAAAAATGTTATCATATAAAATTAATATAAATATATATAATATCCCAAAAATATCTCCTATAAAATGTATTTAAGATTAATAGAATCTAAAACTAATTTTACATTAAATAACCCACTGATGATGTTGTTCAGAGTTTTACATTTTTAATTTTTACTACATTAAATTTGACATTTATTTTTGCTGCTCTCAACCTTTATTCTACATACAGTAAGAGCCAGCACAGCACAGGTCTCGCTGGGAACTGTGGTCCTCCAAGCAAGTACCATAGTTTCTATTCACTGACATGCTATTCTAATGACTTTTATTTCCAGCCTATCTATAGGGTAGACACATGTTTGGTGCATTACTTATGTGCCTAAGTTCCGTAATGTGCCAAACACACAGGCGAGGCGCAATGAACTTTGGACACCACTTATGAACGCACAAAAACCACTTTCATACATTCAGGCGCATTTGACACTGAAAAATAGGTGAGAAAATGAACTTCGATGCACCTAGTTCCATACATGTTTCCCTTAGTATATACCGTCTATTAGTTGGTTTACTTTATGCCACTAGTTGGGCCAAAGTTTTAGCACATGTGTTTTTGCCACTTTCCACAAAACCTCTTACCAGGGCCATAACGCTTTTTCTGACATAAGTGTCTACAAACTGTCTATAACATATAATAAATGTGGTGTAAAGCATGGACACCAGCATTTTGGCACAAATTTCAGAATTCCCGCTGGGTTGTCATAATAAATGTGCCCCTATGTATTAAAGCAGATTTTTTTCTTTAGATATTGCACATAAGATAAGAGGAAATACTGCAGGTCAGCCTCAATCATTTTGTCTAGAGAAGTGGTTCTTTCCTTCTGGTCTTAAAACAACCCCTTTAATGATTATGTTTATCCTCATTTTATTTATTCTTTGCATTGCTTTTACAGAAATTGTATTTGTAGAAACTAACTTCTGGTTAAACCCTATACTTTATATTGAAAACTAAAACGTACAGTAATGGAAATTAATCCCATCAGCAAACAAACCAAAGCAATGCTATATTTACTCTGAAGTGTATACTTGTGGACCTTGTCTCTTTGAATCTATGCTTACAATTGCAAAGCCAGATTTCATTCTGAAATGTTCTGCTTGAAGTCACAGGGATATTTTAGAGGTTATGACTTGGTCTGGTTTACAATTGTTGTTATAATTGGTTTGAGCATGTCGAGGTCAAATTTCTCAAAAGGTCAAGTTCCTCTCAGACTCAACAGCCTAATTCTAATATATATATACAGTGTATATATACAGTATATATATACAGTCTTATGAAAAAGTTTGGGCACCCCTATTAATCTTAATCATTTTTAGTTCTAAATATTTGGGTGTTTGCAACAGCCATTTCAATTTGATATATCTAATAACTGATGGACACAGTAATATTTCTGGATTGAAATGAGGTTTATTGTACTAACACAAAATGTGCAATATTTGTTATTAGATATACCAAATTGAAATGGCTGTTGCAAATACCAAAAAATTTGAACTAAAAATTTTTAGTTTTAGGG